>VZRR01005152.1:2069533-2108301 GCA_013398015.1 Oreocharis arfaki | reverse complement strand
TCATGTGTAGAGGAATTTTAGTAGACACAGCCTAATAAAGAAATGTCACATTTTACAGTGAAGCTCATTTCTCTGGCAAGATCATTATAATCTCTTAAATGATGTTACTGAAAACAAAGTAAATACACTCTGCTCTAGAGCTTCAGTGAACACTATGCTGCAAAAAACCACTTGTTTTTCTAAAACACGGAATAATTACAATGCATAACATTTTGTTCAGCACAGTATAACTGATCATCTGTCTGCAACTCTGATGTAAACTAATCTTTGAGGATATAGTAATGCTGTAACTATAAACTTATCATTTATATCATACTTATTTTCATAAATAGTAACTCTAAACTTCATTTAACTTGCCAAGAACTTCAATTAGGTCACACAAATGCAAGAAGATCATCACTTGTTGCTTTAGTATAGTTCAGGCTGAAGGGTAATCTGTGGCATCATGTGTCGATATATGTGTATATAAATCTGAAGGTTGTGGTAGGCTGCCAAGAAAATGCCAAGTACACCTCAAATACAAGATTGATTTGCTCTGGCTGTACTTTTATAAGTATCGTTTTATAGTAGTATAGCAGCCATGAGGCATAGGAGGGTGCATTATATCATTTCTACTCAATGAACAACATCCATTTTTAAGAGTCATGTATGTTGTCTGTATAATAATTATTGTAATAAGTGGAAAATATCCAGCCTGAGTGTGGATGATGAATGGGAGAGAAAGTTAAGGTGTCTACAAAAAATAATGAGTTTTGGTGTGATTCATGCCCAGCAGTTTGGAGAAATACATTAACTCATTGACTTTCATCAACCTATCTTGAGCAATCGAAAAGATTTAGAAATAAAACAAAAATAACTGGAGAGCATAGGCCATAAAGTAATTTAGTGTTGAATGTCAGACTGCAAGTTTATATTGTTTCTCCTTGTTCTGAGTGCACACTTAACTTTTATAGCACTTTCTGGGATTTCAAAGTAATGTTTCTGAATTTTAATTCTTATATGATATAGAAAGATACTAATATTCACATTTTACTGATTGAAGTTGCTAGTCTATAGAGTCCAATTTCATTTTCCTGTGTGAGCATTAGATCAGTGAAAAATGCAGCTCAAACCGATGTGTTTATTATGCCTAAGAATAAACAATACAAACTATGAAAAAGCAGAGAACGAACCCCAGCTATCTGTGGGTATAACTATGGTGCAACCAAAATCAGAGGCTCTCTTCCAAAACTGTAATATTTAGATATTTTTAAATTCCAGTAGGACAGCAGTTCTGAGACTCTGAAAAAATGGAAAAATAATAGGTTTTATGCAAAAGTATAGTTGGAAATAATTAGAAACTGTTAGTGACACAGCAAATAGCAGTTTTTCTGCTTCCTAGGTGCCTTGGGTATACTGAAAAGGAAGGCTGCAGTATGATAGTATATTCAAAGTAACTGAGATTAACTTTATAATAGTGTGTATTGTGTTACAAAGGGGAATAAAATTAAAGAGATGTTCAGTGGTTCAGTTTAATATTTCTGTATTTGAATCAACTGGGTCAAGACTCATATTTAGAGAAATGGAATCCTTGGATGATTTTCAGATTCCTTTCAATTTCAACTTTAATCATGCAGCTAGCTTATGTCTGAAAGATCAGTCTGAAGAGGACAGAAAATATTAGAAATTATGTAAGATGGGTGAAAACTGAGATAAATATTGTGCCTTGCAGTTGGCAGCAACTCTAATACGAAGACCTATTCTATCTGTGTATTCAATAATTTGTTTTGTGCTGTTTTATCGATAAGAATGTTACATATACAACCAATTCAGTTAAACAGTACAGCTTTATCACCCAGGTGATGGAGTGAAGGATATATTTATTGAGACTGTGGGAGCTGATATTGCTAAAAACAAGTTGTTGCTCACCTAATATAATAATGATAAAAGAAAGATGCTAGAAGAAATTATGTATTTGATTATCAGGGCAATTACTAGTACTTCCTCACTCAGCAGAGTTGCCATGGAGCAATGCAAGTTTTCTCGTCTTCCTGGGGTTTTTTTTTGCTTTTTCCTACTAAACTGCTGATTTGAAGCATAGAAACTCTTGGAAATGTGGCTATCATGGCCTGACTACCAGACACCAGTGGGAGAATGGGATTGGCTTTAGTAAAAAAAAATTTTTATCACAAGTCTCTTGTGATTTATCAATAATTTTTTTCCCTCTTGTTAATTAGACTTGCATTCCTTCTAAAGGTTTTCTTTGCAACATTACCTTTTTCTTTTAACAAAATGTGTATGGCAGTTACCTGTTGAGAAAAGAGAAATCAGCTTCTTGCCTACGTTTTTTTTTTTTTTTCATAGACCTCAAGGCTATCAGTCTGATCATTTAAGCCCTGTTTCAATTGCTTGATTTTAAACATTCATGGATCCACAAGGCACACAATAAAAAGAAAATATCCCTATGCTGGCAGGTTAAATGGATCTCTGTGAGCTAAGGCTGTTGAAATTCCATTTCTTTTCGGGTTGTTGCTTTGTTCATCTGTGTGTGGCCTTTCTTACCAAGTGAGTGAGTGCAGTGCTGTTGCACACATTGTTGAAACTGTCACCAGTGGAAATCAAACTTGGTTTCCAAATGCTGGCACTGCAGTGGTACTCAGCTAAGCTCTTCCTGCTAGTCTTTTAAATCAAAGTGAGCTGTTGGTGATAGCCTTGCTGCTTTCTTGGTAAATTTTCTTCTGAAGCCATGCAAGCAGGATGTGATATGTGATAAACCCAGGACAGGAGCTTGTAGTATTTTGTCAATAAAGCTTTTTTTTTTTTTTTTTTAAAAATAGAAGGATGCTCTCTTGAATATCTAAATCTTTCGACTTTTTTTCTTGTTTCTTGCCAGTACAAGACAAAGTGGTGGTTTTGCTCGTCTTAATCATGAGGTTCATGCTGTCATACATAACATCCTATGCCATGATTAGCATTATGAGGACACACATTGAAAAAAAAACAGAACTTCAGTTCCTTCCTTCCTAGAAGCCTACAGACCAAGCCCATGCTGTTATATTTGTGTGATTGAAAATCAGGGGGAAATGAATTTGCTTATAATTACTGTTGCTTTATTCCAGAGGAACTGAGTTTAAAATCAGATCTGCTTTAACAAGCAAAAGCAAAATCATGTGTTTGAATCATGGCTGGTAAATGAAAGGGACTAAATTTTAGGAAAAGCCAAATCTATTTTGACATTAGGCAGCTGGCTTTACTGCCTTCTGAGCATCACTTTTTAGTCATTCTGCATAGTTTGTTTTTCTGTAAACTTCTACAAACTAGGTGATAAATTCTGGCTGACAACGGTTATGGGTAGTTCTGATATTTCAACTCCTAATTCATGGAATCGTATGGAAAATTTGGGAATATAAATTTGCATATTTATTTTTCATAGTCTTTCATTGTAAAATAATTTATTCCATGAAATTTTTTCATTATATTTTATTTAGCAGCATACTTTTCCATGAGTTTATCTCCACATTTCACTTCATTATTTTTCCCATTTGTTATATGCAACAGCACAGGATTTTGAAATTAAAATATGACACAGGTGAAGACTTGGTTTTATCTGCGTAAGTCATAGCAAGCTAAGTGTTTGTGGTTTTCTTTGCTGTGTGGGTGATGTGGTTTTCAGATGTTTTGTAATGCATTGCTTTTAGTGGACTATAAAGAATTCAGTATCTAGTCCCGTTAAGCAATTTTTTCTCACTAGAGCCAGAGGCTTAGATTTTGACATTTGTGCATTGCTGAGAAGTTAATCTGTTTGGAGTCATCCTTATGACTAATTAATTCAAAATATGAACCCAGTTCTCAGAACCTCGGTTATAAGTCCCAGATATGAATCTAGAGTTTGCTTTGTGTAAGCATTTCACCTTAACCAAAAGATTTCTCATCTTATCAGAATATACCTCACATGATTCATAGAGGGATTGACTCTGCAAATACTGGGCATAGAACTCTCTTATACAGATGCATCGAGCTGTACTGAGTCTCCTGGCTCAGTCCTGGGACGCTTGGAGGATACAGCAGATTAGCTCAGTATTCAGTATTTTTCAGCCAAATTATTATAGTTCTGTTTGTATCCTCCAAAATGAAGCATATTCATCTGTTTTGTCAATTTTTTATGAGAAAAGATATGGAAGAAAAATTTGAACCTGAATATTACCAGGCTGATGGTTGAAATGTGGAGGCACATTTTTTTCGTTAAGAATTGGTTAGTCCAACAGCCTTCACCTTTTTTGTAAGTGACGAAGTAAAGAAAATATATTTGAATTATCTAATCACATTCACAAATTAATTCCATTTTGAGGCTCAGCTTCTTAACAGCAGTTCGTCACTGTAGGAAAACAGTTATCTTCCAAGACCGTGACTGGCCTGATATATAGAATGTTTTGGTTTCTTGCCATGCTGGTAGGTGTGCATGTTTTTGATATTGGAAAAATTTTTCAATATCATGCAACCCAGACTGTGGAGAGTGCATGTATACTTTGAATCAAAGAGAATTAATCTCCTGTCTTGTTTCAGCAGGTAAGGTATAGCTGAAGGGACAACAACGTTCAGCAGTCTAATCTGTGTGAAGTGAAAGGGCTTTGCTAATGTCTTGTGCCTCTTAAACAACATTCACTGAATGTCACATCAAACTGTCTTGAAAAAGCAAGGCAAGAAGGATCTAATGGATGCCTTTGTCAAAATCTGAGCCCTTGACCTCTTGCTGTTTTTCCTCTTAGGAATGCAGGTGCTGGAATGGAATGGCATCCCCTTGACCGGGAAAACTTATGAAGAGGTCCAGAGCATTATAATTCAGCAGAGTGGGGAAGCAGAAATATGTGTAAGACTGTGAGTTTTTCCCCATCTTTCTGTTTCCATTTCTTTTTGGCTTTTCATGGCTTTTTTTTTCTTTTTTATTTTAATTTACAGTTGTTAAGGTGGAACCTTTGTAAGCTCAAAGCATCAATGTAATAATAAGCAGCTGTTCACTGTGATCGTGGGAGATCTGTTTTTTCTGTTTTTCTCTTAAAGTCAGAGGGAGAGATAAAGTGAATCAGATGCTAGAAATTATGCTTTTATAAACAATGATAACTCCATTTTCAGGCCGCAGTCTCCTCTCATTGACAAACATACAGTTCACTGAATTTACCAGTGCTAGAAAAAGAAGATAACTTAGTAATAACTTGACTTTCAGTGAAAACTGTATCCCTTAGATGAAATTCATTTAAGCATCATGAGAAATGCATACACTTGCATTAAATCCATTAAAGATTTCACCTTAAAAGAAACTTTTCTTCTCAGCTCTTTAACAGCATTGCAAATATAAATCAGCTAAGAAGGGACCATGCTTGGGAGCTGCTTTCTGTCATGAACCACTATTCATTTACCTACTTAATACAATAATGAGGGTATGAGGAAAGAGTTTCTTTTGTCTCAGGCTTCTTATTGCTTTCTTTAGGGACCTGAACATGCTCTCGGACTCTGAGAATCCCCAGCACCTGGAGCTGCATGAGCCAGTAAGGACAGGTGAGAGACAAGATGTTGCTTTGATATTGTGGGACTGGATAGCAATTGAAGATTGAATGTGATGTAAGCTGGTATGTTAGTATTGTAAGGTCTGGTGTTACATCCTAAGTATTGCCATAGGTAGAAAGGGGACCACACCTTATATAAAAAGGCAAGATGAGAGATCAAGTGCAGCCTCAATGAATTTGAAGACAACACCAATTTGGGCAGGAGTGTTGATCTGTTGGAGGGTAGGAAGGCTCTGCAGGGGAATCTGGACAGGCTGGATTGATGGGCCAAGGCCAACTGCATGAGATTCAGCACAGCAAAATGTCAGGTCCTGCACCTGGGTCACAACAACCCCAGGTAGCCCTACAAGCTGGGGGCAGAGTGGCTGGAAAGCTGCCCAGAGGAAAAGTGCCTGTGAGTGCTTGGTACTGTAAACTTTACTTGTGATAAATTGTTGTCCTTTTTCCTTCTGTTGCCCCTAAAATTTACTTTGCCCAGTCCCTGGGTTTGCACCTGTGTCAATAACTGGCCAGCAAGTTGCTGGTGTACCCGGTGTAAGTCAGTAACAAAGTAAGTGTAACTCAGAAAAATTAAGGTCATAGCTATCCAGTCATTAGACAATTGCTGTTGCAGCCGGACAGGCTAAAACAAAGTTCCCAGCAAACTGCAGCAAGTCCAGACAGCACACAGGTCCTAAGGCCTGTGTTCATAGAACCACAGAATTGTCAGTGTTGGGAAAGACCTTGGTGAAAATACCTGTTAGCTTAATACAAGGTTTGTGGCCTGCTATAAGTGATGAAAAAACAGTATTTACTGGATATAGGGATGCAATAGCAAGGAGTCAGTTTTGTTATGTGAGTTCTAAGATGACACGGTTTTTGGGTGGATTTCCCGCTGTTCGATCAATACCACAACTGCAGGCTTCAGTCATTGTATCAGTCATACCTAATCTAACTTTGAATCAACATCCACAATCTTACTAGTAGTGCAGCCCCTCAGCAAGCTCAGTGCAGATTAAAGACTGCTTCACTCACCATTTCATGGGTCCGTTCTGAGTTCTGTGATTTTGTGGTGGCTCTTTCATCAATCAGTACCTAAATTACCTGAATTGAATCCTCCATTTTCTGACCACATAAAATTTCATTGCTATTAATATACTTACCATCAAGCTACCTTCAGTTGAAAATTGATGTTATTGATAATAATTGAAAGCAAATAATAAGGCTGGCAGAGCTTTGAAGCAGAGCTACTCACAATTTTTTTAATTTGTGAGCAGATCAAAATCACCAAAAGCATTCAAAGACACTGAAATCAGTTTTGCAAAGGACAAAAACTAGCATAAAGAATGTTTTTATTAATGAAGAAAACTAAAAATGAGAAGGAACAGAAATAAAAGAAAATTGTTCCATTCTTACAGGCATGCTTCCTCCTAGTCTGGCAATCTTCTAGTGGTTTCTAAGGTGGAACAACTCTGTAGAGTGTCGCTGGCTGTCAAGTCATGCCATTACCTCTGAGGTTTGGCAGACTGTTTGTGCTTTAGAAAGGAACAATCTCCATTTTCTCTGAAAGAAAAATGTATTAGAGCCAAGCAGGCAGGATAAGGCTAAATTCTTGTTTTAAACTTCTCTTACTTCTGAAAACCTGGGAATCAAGATATGCCTAGTATCCTTTTAACTCTATTCAGTCTAGCATATATGAAACTTACTTGACTTCATTACTGCATTGAATAGAAATTGCTATCTCCAAAGGGTAAATTCCTCCCACTCATTCCTGGGCAGCAGGGAATTTGGGCAATCAGACTCCTACCTCAGATGCCTCACATAGGCAATAAGGAAAGATGAATCAGGGCTTTTAGCCTTCATTTGTTTACATTTTTTCTTCTTTGATTAATTTGCGGTAGTAAAGTTTTGAGGGTTTTTTGTCTTTATTTTTGTATAAATCATTTCAGGAGCAGTTCTGTTCGATGTCCAGGTGATTAAAAAAAAAATTAAAATGAGATTTAAACTTTTTACAAGAAAGTTCAGATACTTGGTGAAACTGGACCAGTTTCAAACAATAAATGATAGCACAGGCCAGTCTTTAAAACAGTAATTTGCTCCAGTTTGCTTCAACATGATCTGCAAAGCCTGTTTTTCTTCACCTTTTCTTCTCAGAAAGGTTTTTAGGTAAAGAGCACTAGTAAGTAGCACTAGCACAGAAAGACTGGAATTGGGATGTTGATATTGTGGAAGAGATGTCTGTTTTTTATAGGATACGTTTTACATCTTCAAAGTATCCAGGCAGATGACATGAAAACTTGTAAAGATTGTTATGCTGTCCCTGTGCCATGGCAAGATGGATTTGGATGTGCTGGCAGTTATCAATACAAAACTCTCTTGCTTTAATCCAGTAGATAAAGCGAAGTCCCCAGGGGTTGATCCCAAGCAACTGGCTGCAGAGCTCCAAAAGGTTTCTCTACAGCAGTCACCTCTGGTTGCTTCTTCAGGAGTGGAAAAGGGATCTCATGTCCACTCTGGAACCACTTCTGCCACCTCCAGTGCTGTTCCTAGCCCTGGTCAGCCTGGTTCTCCCTCAGTGAGCAAAAAGCGGCACAGCAGCAAGGTAAGAAACTTCCAAGTTATGGAGCAAGAACATTTTGATGACAGGAAGAAACTGCGTGTTTGCCTTCTTTAGTATAGCAAGAAATCACAGCACATCTTGGCAAACTCAGTTCTTGGATAACGATGAACATTACTGTTAAGATATTGAATTTGGACATAAGGAGAGATTATGTGATTTAACCAAGGTCATAAGAGATTAATTCCTGTCTGAAAATATTTTTTTGAACTTTATATTATTGTTTTTAAACAACATAACTGCTCTTTCCAGCCTTTGTTGTTCTTGCTTTTTGAGTGCATCCTACATGGTGGTGAGGTACTATTTCCACTAAAGAAGCTGGTAGTACTAAGACCATAATTTCCTTCTCTGTACTAAACTATTGCTTAAGGTGCTGCATCTGTGAATAACCATAGCAATATTAAGTAAGTCTCTGAAAGCCTGGGAAAGATTGAAAACAAAATTTGCCATTAAAATGTGTTTTGTTACTAATTCCTGTGAACTTGCCAAGCATAATTTCTCTTTTTCTTTGCTACATCCTGTCCATTCCTCAGCTGAAGTTCTTTCTCCTTGTGCATCCACACACCTGAAAAGGGAAGAGTGGGAATTTAGTCGCATTTTTTCACAGTTGAAACTGAAAACTAGAAAATAAAGTAATGTGTCACATTTTTGCATTTTGTGTCAAAAAAGTCAAGACGTGAAGTGAAAATCAATGCTATGAAGACTGCATTTGCTGAAGCAATTAGCGAGAGTGCTGCTTGCTTTCCTGAATATCCAGCTTCTCACATGCTTACAATGCTTCACATTGCAAAGAGAGTGCTTTCTAAACGTTTATTACTCTGCACCTTTATTCCTTTTTGGGACTGTCATGTTCCTACTGCATTATAGTTATGTTTGTATTTTTGTGCTGTTGGAACTATGCCTGTGGTGTGAACAGATGAGTTAGATACTGCACAAATCAGAACCAGCAAATGGTGTCTGCTCATTTCAGTCAGCTCTTCTATATGCCAACATAACTTTCATGTGAGAGGAAACACAAAAATCATTTTCATCCAGCAATTTAGTACAAACAGGAAAGATATTTATTGATCAGTTTGGTTTGGATAGTAATTCTGTCTTGCCTCGATGCCCACAGACTTTCTACTAATTCAGGTCTGTGATGCACGAGTTAAATCCATATGCCATTATTTACTAGGCCTGACTTCAGAGATCTGACAGAATTGCTTAATCCATAGGTCAATAGTTAGATTCGCTACAGCATACTCTGGTTATTGTGTACATTTACATATGAACTAGTTTGCCATATGCATGATTTTTGCCACTGAGAATAACACGTTTCTGAAGTACAAATCATGACACTGGGTGAAACCTGCCATTACAGTACAGGTGCTACATGCAGAGAGCAGGGCTCTTAGTGCACATGATGAATCACACTCCTAAATTCACAGTGTGTGGAGATCCATAAATCCTTGCTGTGCAGTGTATTCTGGAGAGGTGCCCCGCTCTGTCCACATGAGGAGGCTGGGTTCCCAGCTTTGGTACTGTAGAAGGTCACCTAAAGTTAGATGTATAAACTTCATTCCCTGCTTCACAAAGAATTTAGGATTCTTTTATGAAAATTCAGCTGAAAGCTTATAAAGATGAAACAAAACATTATTAGAACAATTGCCTTTATGTAGGAGATGCATAAGTTGGGCCTAGTCTGGTAAATATTTAAAACATTCTTTGCTTATTTCTGAAAATCATGTTGAGAGGCATTTCTTTCATAACAAGCATAGCTCTTGTTGACTTGTGTAGTTTCTGTTCATTGACTGCAGGCCAAGTTTATAATGGTGTTGAGCTCTGTTAGAAGAGAAAGCTCATCCTTTCTGGAGCTGCTCTTTGCCTTGGGCTGACAGCATTTCTATGCAGACTGCAGCCCTACCAAAGTATCGTTGACAGACTAAATATCCAAACGGCCTAGATCTTGCTTTTGCAACTGTTTTTATTTTTAGCAAGTGTTTTTTTAAAACTTTTTGTATAGGATATACACTCTAGAACTGTTGTAGTAGTCTCTGTCATATTGTGCAGTGCCAATTTTCTCATATTTAACGTTACTACAGGAAGTGATAATGCTTAGCATCAAAGCCTGGCATTGACAAGTTTCACCTCATGGTCATGACAACCTTCTTGAGCAAGTGTGATGGCATTACAAAGCACCATCTCTTACACAGGGTGTGTGAGTGCATGCAGGGAGTATCAAAAGAAATTAGATTAGCTATCACACAGCATTGGAAGCCTTGAGATGACAATATCTTGTGCAAACCTGTTTCTTTTGTAGGGTAAACGTGATCATTCTGTGGTGCAGATTACATCCAGGATATAAATGACCTATAGAAACACTTAATATCAAGAATGGATTGTTTTTTTTCTAAATCCTCAAATCCTTTAGCCCCTAAAAAAAATCTACTGTGAAGTACTTTTCCCTCTTTATGAATGAATCCTCGCTGAGGCTGGGATAAAGAAAGATACTTGTTTGCATCTCTGCCTCTCAATACAGAACCAGCTTCAAACTTGGCCCAGCTCTGAGCTGGAGGTTAGACCAGATAGCCTTGACAAGTCTCTTGCAGCCTAAATTATTCATGTTTCTTTAAAATATATGGGTAATCTTCATGATCAGTTTTAGATATGCTGACATCAGGGAAAACAAAATATTTAATGTATTGAATCACAGTCTTGTAAATGATACAGAGATTTAGCAATGATATAGAAATATAAAAGTGCACATTTATTTTAACAGACTCCGCTTTACAAACTCCACCTTAACCACCTTTGGAAGTCTCAGTACAAATCATCATGCCCATTCCTTCCTCTATCAACTCCTACGTTATCCATACTAGTGTGTTCCATATTACATGACATTTGGAGTGAACAAACTCATTGTTCTTGCTATTCCAACTCATGAAAAATGAGAGCATTTGGACTGTCTGGGAGTGATTTTGTAGCCACAGCACAGCTAGCTTTATGTTATTTTTGGTGTTGTCAGTATTGTCAGTGCTAGTACAGCCTGCAGTCAGAACTATAAAGTATAATAAAATCCATTTGTAGAGGTAAAGAATGAGAAATATAAGCCATTTATGCCCTACTTTGAAAGACTGCATGATGCTCAGGTAGCTCCCTGAGCTCCTTTGGCAAAAGGAGTGAAATTCACTCTCTGAATAGTCTGTCAAGGACCTAACAAGTTTTAGGAGCACTTTGTCAACCTAAAATTTCATTTCAGATTCAAAGCATTTTATAGATTATTGATGACTTATTTTAGCTGTTGGGTGGATTAAACTTCTTTAAAAGCATTATCAGGTACCAAAAAAAGCTAATTACAAATTTTTTCATGAGAATTATTTTTTGGATGCAAATGCATTTGCAGAAAAATCAAGTTTGGTTAAGTTTTGGGTTTTTTTTTCTGGTGAGGCTTGCGCTCATAAAGAAACACATCTGGAAGGCAAGGTAAAGCAGTAAACCAAACAAGAATAAGGCAACACAAGACAATATATGCATATAACAGGCAGATTTGGGCTAGTTTTCTCCTATGTTTTCATTGTGGTAGTGTTTAGGTGGGATTTTCTGGATAGTTATGGTCTGTAGATCTGACTGACTGAGAGGATGTTTCTTCAACAGAAACCTGAAAAGGGTAGTGCATCGCCTTGCCTTCATGCTGTGGTGCAGGAGATATGGGCACTTCATTGGCCTAATTTAAAGCAGTTGATGTCCGACATCCTGAGAAAGCCTCTAAGGGTTTTCTTGGAGTGTAAGGCAGCACAAAACAGGCAGCTGGGTTTTACTGTTCTCAGAAAGTGATAGAAATAAAATTACGTGGAATAATGTCAGGCAGCTGCTCACATCTGGAGGAATAGAAAAAAGATGGCATCCAGAGCAGTCTCCAGAGAGCAGTAAGTTTGTCCTTGTTTGCATCTCCTGTTTTCTGTTACATCAACTAAGGAAGCAGATGTGGAGACAATGCAAAAATACTCAAATCCTACTACTGAAAGAGAGCTTCCTTGCTTGACTGGTGGCTTGCAGATTAGAGGTTGTTCCGGAGTGCCTCAAGGCCACCAGCATTTAACAGAGCAGCATATTTTTGTGAGTTCGGGATTCTAATCAAGTGGTGATATTGTTTTCTACCGACAAACAGGAGGAAAGAAAGGGCAGAGAGAAACATTAAGGATTTTATTGCTTTTTGTCAAAAACTTAGAAAAGTTTAATGATAAAAAACAGAGAGGAAAGCGAGGACAGAAAATGTAAATTTTGTGTCACAGAAAGTGTGGGGGGGAATTTGAAGTGTTGCAGCAGAATTGATTATCAGAAAACACAGAATAAAGCAAAAGACATTATATGAGATGGCTTGCAATTGTGTAATCCACTCATAAACATCACTTAGTTTTGGTACCATTATTTCCGCTCTTTCTACCCACTTTCACCTAAACTCAGCCTAAATTAGAGTAACTTTTGCCTCTCTCTGCCTTTCTCATATTGACAGAAATATTTTGCTGTGTTTCACTTGACATGGTCCTTTCTTTCTCTCGGCAGCATTCATGTTTGTTAGATAGGGTTAGTGCTGTGTGTTTTTGTTTCTCTCTACGCCTCCTTGTGTGACCAGTCTGCTCAGACTGTAAAGATTTGGTGTTCAAGTTGTTTGATTCTGTACCTGCATGAAGGCTGATCAAAATGGACTTTAAGTGCTGTTGAAATACATAACCATTAGTTTTGACTATAACAACTGGAGACAGTTTTTGAAAATTTGTGGCAATACAGCAGGAGACAGTTTTTAAAAATTTGTGGCAATATAGCAGTATAAACCACAGCTGTTAAAAAAGTTAACTGTGAAAATCTATGTATTTTTAATCTGGCAGCCCACGGAAACTACAAAGTCTGCTTCCCATCCGATCACTGGAGAAATACAGGTAAATATGTAGTTTTTGCTGTGTAAATTGTTGTTGATACTGGCTGTATTTTTCTGTGGAATAGGTTTGCAGAAAACTATCAACTGATTTCTTATTTAGCTCCAATACCTTAAGATGTCACTAATGTAAGACAGTGCTTGATTTTTGCACCCGTCGTTGATGTTGGCTTGTGAAATACAACCAGAAGAATGGAAAATGCTGCTGTTCTCAAAGGGAGTAAAAGGATAGTGAACTCATTCTAATCCATAATCTTTGGCCACTTATTGTGGTTTTCTTTAGAAATTCCCAGTCTGCTTACATTGAAGCAAGAACTGCTGTGGGTTTCTTATAGTGCAGTGTATTTATTTCCATGCCATGCCAAGTTTATGGTTATCCTTTCATAAGTTGACTTTAGCCTTTTAAAACACTCAGAGAACAGCAGAACAATTGAAGCCTAACTTGCTATTGGTTTCTGGGTTCTCTTCCCCCCTGACTAACCCCTCTCTTCTATATTAATGCTAAGAGTCTTTCCATAGTATTATAACATGCTTTTCAGACTTGGCCTCCAGATAGATAGGATGTGTGTAATTATTACTCAATAAACTGTTCAGAATAATAGCAAAGGTTCAAATTTCCTTGCTTTTTCCTGATTGGAATAAGTCAATATGAGTGTTTTCATTTTTTTTTTTTTTTCTTTTTTTTCCAGAGGTTCAATCTAGCATCTCATTCTAGTCAGGAGAGAGAGACAGAAACTTCTGAAATGTGTTTATTTGCAGAGGGCATAGAGGTTTAAAACTCGTTTTATTCAAAGGTTTTAAGAGAGGTATTGAATCACTTAGAAAATAAAAGTAACAAATAATCTTACTGTGTTTTAATGCATTCACTAGCTTCAAATCAACTATGACAAGCACCTTGGCAACCTCATCATCCACATCCTTCAGGCAAGAAACCTTGCTCCCAGAGACAACAATGGCTATTCGGACCCCTTTGTTAAAGTTTATCTTCTTCCAGGGAGAGGGTAAGTGTAGGACAAATTTTAACCTGAACTTTCTTTTAGTTTAACTTTGCTACTTGTCATTAATAAATAGAACTAAGAATTATTGCTATAGAAAATCCAGGTGCAACACCTGGAAAAATGGTAGATTTTTAATACACAGTCAGACCCTATCCCCGGAAGAACGTACATATTTTTTGCTAGTGACCTTAGGAAATTTATGATCATTCCTGTAGATGCACTTTTTTTTTTTCATGTTTCCTTTAAAAAATTATAATGCATGTAAAGGTATTTAAAATAACAACAGACTCAATGGATATGTACTAAATAGATGCAATACTTTCTGTTATATAGAAAGCTGCATGTTAAATTTATCATGGAATGGTTGCTTCAGCTCAAGGCAATCTGAATTTAGGACAGATTTGCAAACAAGAAGAATTAAAGTACCTGAGATAAATTCAAGGTTTCAGTATAATACAAAAGCCAAGAAATACTAGTCAGGAAAAATATCTCTCCATATGAGTTTTATGGCTTTTTTTGTTTAAGAATGAAGATATGGTTTTAGAAATACCATTAATGTTGTGTCTAATGACTATACAAGTCACTAATCACTTTTTCACAGATCATTGATGTTTTTGACTCTGTAATTACAAATAGCTCATTGGTACTTCCTTTAAAAGATAAGTTTCTGTATCAGCAATATAATATCTATTTTTTTGCCCTAATGTTACAGGATGTCATACGTATATGGAGAATGCATTAGAATAAATGGTTATAATAATCATGCTGCCTTCAGTGACGCAATAGGTATATCTTAAAGTAAGCTGAGGGATCAAACTATATATATTGCAAAGACAGATTCCTGCAAACTTCCCTGCTTGTGTTAAAAGTCTCTTAGGCTAGAACAATGCAAATAAAAATCTGTATTTCTGTTCTGCTCAAACTAACAGGAAAATGGATGTTCAGGTCACAGTTCAGCATTTGGTGTATAGGCAAGCACCACTAAATACACAAGTGGTACAAATAAAGCCACACGTTTTCTTCTGTGGCTTGCTAATTCCAGCTGTGCAGTATTCAATATTTTTCAGTAGCACTGCGCCCAACACTGTTGCTGAATGTAAGGGGAACAGGTGCTAAAGCTTGAGAGGTTTGTAAATGCACCTAAGGCTCTTGTAAAATGCTTGTCAAATCAAACTTAGTGGGAATTTTGCAGGTACATTCACCGATATAGAAATAAGATTTTGAATTAAAGGCATGTTCATCCTATAAAGTACCAGGTTAAACTTGTTGCCAGGTTATGAAGAATTGGATTTTAGTTTTGTTTGGGTTTATTAGTTTAAAAAGAGCCACTGTTACAGTTTTGCATGTAACTTGGGCCTTTAGGGAATAATGAAAATGAAGGACTTCTTAAAAGTCCCAAATTTGTTTCTGAAAGTAGAAACTTGTGTTGCTACTGAATAACTTTTATCTGTAGTTCAGTGCATGCTAGATTTCTTATTCTTCCTAATGCCTCTATTTCCTTTGATTCTGGTATTAGAAACTACCCATTATTCATGTTTTCTTTCATCTCTGTTCTCATTTTCTCTTACACTGCTTCCTCGGCATTGCTAACTCTGTAAATTCTGGATATGCAGACAAGTCATGGTTGTCCAAAATGCCAGGTAAAGTGTACTATCTTCCAGTTTTATTCTTTCGTTTTTGTATGCATGAATGAGACAATGAGCTTGTGCACTGAACTACGGATTTCCTTTGAGTTCTGATGGCATGAAATTGTGGTATGATTTTGCTTTACATTTTCTAACGAGGTAATTTCCAGGAGTTGGAAACGAGTAGATAATGGTCCTTGGTGCAGCATTATTCTAAGGCCAAGCTCCGATGACAAGCAAAATTTCTTTTGAAGTCTGGAAGAATTTAGTTCAGAGATATCTAAAACTTCATTCTTACTCACTGAAAGTTGAAAAATAATTAACTATGAATTTGTATCAAGATTTTGAATCTTGTTCCTGCCGAGAGAAACAGGGTCTGTTCAGTAATGAAATGAAGTATTTTTTTCTATTTACCTTGCACAGTGTATAGACATTAAAGCCAGAGATAAATCTAGATAATTGCCCAGATAGGCAATTAAATCTTCTTGACCATGTAAGTGGTTATTTGTGGTAAACAAACTTAAAATTTGATATTGAAATTACGGGTGCTTTGTCCTGGAAGTATAAGGCAAAGCTAAGTTCTCAAGATATGCTAATATCAGCCCAGACTAAGAACATAAGAAATAGTCCAGCCCCAATTTTAAATTTGTCTTAAAATAATAACCTGAATAAACAAGTGAACAGATTAATTTCAATAAACAGATTTCTATCATCAATCTGTTTCTTCATTACTAAAATTATTTAATGGATATGTTAAAATCACACATTTCATATGTGTATTCTATTATACTTTTTTAATACAGTTATTCTATTATGCTTCTTTCCTTAATACATTGTATTATATATTGATAAATTATAATTAAGGAATCAGAGAGAAAATATAAAGAAAAGAGATATGCAGTTTGTATATTTTCACACAGCATACTCCTTGAATTCCAGATGCAAGTCATTTCATATTAAGTGACATACCAGTGGCTGGTTTAATGAATGCATTTTATTAAAGTAGCTTCCTCTGTTAATCTGTTAATCTTTTCATCTGCTAATTGTTGGAGGGAAGGTGCGTCAGTGGTATGAACTTAATATGTTTGCCAGACCCTTCCCTTCAGAGGCCTAGAAACCTTCATCTACCGTTCAGTTTTGCCTGGTTCTGCACCTTCCTAGAAGAGATCAAGGTCTCCTGCTTCTCTCTGCAGCAGATACAGACTATAGATTACATGGATGTAGGCTCAGCCCACCCTTACAGTTTAGATCCAAGTATTCCATGGACTTCACTGGAAATATTTCAGAGCTACCATGTTAACAACACTTTTATATTTTGTCACTGCCAGCTCTAGAACTCAACACTGCATGAATCACCTTCTCACATACTTCAAAAAAGAATCAGAAACTTTGAAAAGGTGATGAAGTTCTACTATTGCACAAGGCGATCCAAGAAAGGAAAGGGAATGTTGGTGTCATATTCTTGGCTGAGTGTGCAAAGGATTCTTTCCCACTTTCTTCAAAAAATGAAAGTATATCTGTTCCCTAAAACCAGTAGATCATAAGACATCTAATCAGGATGTTCTAGGCAGGGGATGCTTTTCTCATGCCAGAGAGTGGGAAAAGAAGGCTACTGAGGTGCTTTAAAATTTTAACCACATTACTTAATAATATCTACCATAAAAATCTCATTTCAAAATGGATTCAGATTTTGTATTTCAGGCTTCTTTCCAAGATATGCAAAGAAATATCTTTTTTGAGGGTTGTTTTTTTCATATGGTCTTCGTCCTCCTGGATTTTAAATCACTCTTGCCATTTTGTGCTCTGGCATATAGAACTCACCGAACTCTGGAGAGCTGCTGCTTTTTTGTCCTAAGCAGGGGTAAACAGACACTTTATTTCACGGGTCCCAAAACCCTTCACATTTTTCAATAAACTGAAAGACAGTGGATAGAAAGATTTCCAAGAAAATAAGTGGAAATACGTAGAATAACTGCAGCAAAAAAAATGAGGGAAGAATAGCTGCAAATCCCTTTCACATAGAGATATCAGGCTAGTAGGCCACTGGGATACAGCCACCTTGTTTTGGAGAGTAAAGCCACTCCTCAGTCCAGATTAAGTAAATGAGATCACTGCACTCCAGAATTGAGTTAATAGAGGGAAACTGCTGCTGCTGAAGTCACGGCATCGACATATGTGTGCCAGTAAAACACAAGTATCTTTCACATAGCCATAAATCAGAATTGTTCCAATCTGGTACCAGGTATGGTACATCATTAGTGACTGGCTGATTAAATGAATTCCTGAGTTCTCCTTCTCAGTTAATCTCATATGGAAAGAATTAGTTCATTAGTTCCAAGACCATGCCACAGTGTGAACCAAAACAGTTAAATCAGGAGTGAGAACTGTACACTACCAAAAGTTATTGTAGGGGAACCACAAAAGAGTCTAATATGGCATATACAAGTAATTTTGCGCCATTTTGTCTTAGTGCTGGAGAAGAGTCCTGGGAGCATTTTGTTTAGTAATCCATGTAGCAGATATATGCTTGTAGACTGAAAAAAAGAGTTTCTTTACCTTAAATCTTGTGGGTTTTTCAAAGTATTAAAAGATTCTCATGTTCTCCTACCCAGATTTTTTGGGTTGCCCATTAAAATTTATGTTAAAATAAAATTGGAATGAAAGCAAATCTAACATCAAAGCTCACAGAGCTAGATGAATCCACACTCTGTTAAAGATTAGTATATTGCTTTCTCCATACTCAGGAAATGTAAAGTACAATAGAAAGCATTAGTGAATCTTTTTAAAAACAGATTATGCAGCCAAACCTTTGTTCTTGGCTATTGACAAAAAAAAATCGTGATCCTGATGCACTTTTATGTTTCTTTCCAGTACAGTTAGAGGGATAGGCAGAGAACAGGATCAATAAGAAATTAGTGTTTCAGTCATTAACAGGATATTAGTTACCTTATGGCATTCATTAAATGTGTCTGTGAGATGGGATTCCTGTAATTAGAGATTGCAACCTATAAATATAATGAATTTGTGCTGCTTTAAAGTGCTAATGGGATGGTCATGGAAAATAAATCAATGCGTTATCACCTCAATTTAGAATCAGATTCCAATACCTACGATGAGAGGACAAAGTCTATGTGCATCTGCTGACTGATGCTTTATCTTGAAATGGTTTTAGGCAGGGCAGGCCTGCTGAAGAGTCGGAAGATGTTTTAAAATACTATCTCAAAAAAGCATACCAAAGAAAACATCTGAAAGGCTGTCATTGTCCTCTTGTAACCCTAAAATGCTGCAGAAATGGAAGATACAGCTATTTTCTTTTTCTGGTTTTTGGTTTGTGGGTGTTGTTTTGGGTTTTGGTTTTTGTTTTTTTTTCCTATTTGGATTAGAGCTGAAAGAAACAAAAGATTCCTAATGTAATGTTTTCTTCTTTTGTTCAAATTCAGTGCTGAGTACAAGCGGAGAACTAAGTACATACAGAAAAGCTTGAATCCTGAGTGGAATCAGACAGTCATTTATAAAAATATCTCCATGGAGCAGGTGCGTGACCCGTGGTGCTCTTCAGTGCTATTTGCTGCTTTATTATTTGCATGGTCTGCAGTGCTCACAGTGAAGGGAGCAGTGCTACTGGCGTTTCTGTGAGCACCTGTAAAATCTTGCCAGATTAAGAGAAATTCGGAATTCTTTCGTTGCCTCTGATAGAGCTTACTATGGCAATACTCTTTCCTTGCCCTTCTACTCATAAAAATGGTAATTTGTGGGGATTACACACATAATCATGTCGTAAGTACAGGTGGGTCAATTTAAAAAATGATAATGGAATACATTAATGAGGGAATAAATTAAGACATAAGTTTCTGAAGTAGATGCAGAAATCGTAGTCACTCTTTGTTCCAAAAGCCATGTAAGTTCACACAAAGCGCAGTTTCTGCCATGTTTTTATTAAAAAATATTTTTAAAATGTAGAGGTACATTTTTAGATTTATAAGCAATTTATATCAATATCTTGAGATATGAAACACATGAAAAAAAATAGAAGATTCTTGATTTCCTTGTCATAGAAAGATTTAACTCCCATCTGGAAGGATGTCTGCAGAGTCTTCTCTGTTCCTTGGTGTCTTCCTAACTCCAACTGTGCTTCTGAAGCAGTATGAAGCAACTCCTCCATCTCTTCTCATAAAGGACTTTTTACCAACTTGAAAAAGATATAATGGGCAAAATAATGATCAGTTCGTTTTTTTAAATTGTGAAGTATGTTTTATAGAGTACTGGATTTGTGTGCAGTCCTGAATCTGAAAACAGTCTTTCTTACTGTTTTGATGTTGATACTTTCAACTTAACAATGCCATTTAATCTTTCAGTACTTTTTAAAAAGCCCAGAATAACCAGGCTCTTTAGTGAATAGATTTCCCAATGCTTCTAATGTACTTCTCCATCACAACCCCAAGACGTCAATATAATCCTCCCAATTTAAAATTTCATTATTCTTTCTTTTTGTTCATTGAGAGGAACATAGATTAAGATACTCATTTTTGCATGGAACAAAACCCTTCCCACAGAGGGATTTGCATGGTTGCTCCTGCAATCTACACATCTGGACTTAACAGGCAGTAGCTCAGATTTACTTTAGAGGTGTCCTGTAATATGTAGTGGTTTGATGGGGTTTTCTCACTGCTTCATGTAGGCTTTTATAAATGGTAGCTCATTGACAATTAAAGCATCAGAAAAAAACAAACTGATGTTTGCCTAGCTGCAATATAAACCCGAGGTCTTCTTGGTTTGGCAAAAGGGTTTGGTAACTCTTTACAGTATTTCCAAAGTCAGCTTTTCATCTAAGAAAGATTCTTCAGTTTTCTTAATTCGCTTGGGGGTTCTGCTGTGAAATTTAACCGAGCTGTTATTAAGAGTGCTGGGGTGTTGTACATTCAATGGCTGTTTGGTGCTTTGAAAATGGATAATGATTTTAATCTAGAATTTCTTGGACAATGATTTTAATTACAAAAAAATCTTTTATCTTTGATGTCAGTTTTTTGACCATTATTTGATGAAATTTGCAGATAGTTTGCATGTTGAATTCTTTGCACTTTTGCTTTCTATTTGCAAATCTCCTCCTTTTCCCTTCCTCTGAGATTGTTATGCAGCATTTATGGGTTTAAGTGTGTAAACTTCATTTGAGCACCACATATTTTCTATATTTTGGCGTCTTGTCGCACAGAGTTGTGTGCAGAGAATACTGTTTCCTTCCATCCCTTTCCATGGCTTCTACCTACTGCCAAGATACTGGTGTGTGTGACTTTTCTTCTATAAAATTCCATGCCCTGGCTTAGAGAATATACAGTGAAGCCCATTTCTAAATCACAAATAATTCAATGCTGCTGATAAGTACCCTCTACAGTCTGAAGAACTCTCACCGTGTAAGAGACCATCATTTGTACTCATACCACTCACAAATGTATATTTCAAAATAGTTAGAAATATAAATAGAAATACAAGAAAATAATATTATTAGACTAAGGATGAGAATTCTGTTCACCGAACAAGCAAAACTGCATCACACACCGTTACACAGTTAGTCACATTCAAACATAAATTCATGAATTTTTATTAATAGTTTTTCTTCAAAGAAATATTTCCTTTCCCTCCGTGCTTTTTTCTCTCCATCAAAGCATGCATTGCTTGCTGACAGCAAATAAGTATTATTAAATATTTCCTAATATAGCTCTTTTAACGTCACTGTCTAGACTTTAGCTGGTTGTACAATTTTTCGTTTTCCTTTTCTCTTTCATAAACTAGCTGAAATTAAAGTGAAAATAATTACAGGAAATAGATCACTCTTCGAAATTAAACAGACTTTTTCAAGGTTGGAATGATTAGTTTTATCACATTTATAGCAAATTTTACTTGACAGTTGGAGAAAAAATAAATTCAACTGTGATTATTTAGTAATTTAAGGTTTTTTGTTAAATAGTAAAGTGGAAATAATTACAATTTGAGAGGAAGGCTGAGTACACACATTACAAATGTTGTGCAGTAATTGCTAGCTCGAGTCCAATACCGACTCAGATCATGAAAGGAAGCATTGGAATAATTTAAGGGGAAGATGTTAAAAGATGTAAGTTCTGTTGCTGGTGAGGCCATTGTTTAATGTATGACCACACTGTAAGGTATGGCTTTCTTTGCCTCAATTTCTTACTTGCCAGAAAGCAAATAAAAGTATTTCCTTATATGAAATAATTCCATAAAAAAATGGTTTTGCTGTAACTTATGTCTGTAATTTGAAGGTAATGTATTTAGAAAGAGTAATATTTTTAAAATCATTGAGTGATGTGGAAAACCATGTCTTATTTCCCAAAGTAAGGAAATCTTTCGTATGAATCAGTAAGGTGTTGGTATTTGGATCTTACTTTTTATCTGGGACAAAAGAAAGTAAGTTCCTAAGTGACCTATAAAAAAGTCTTTTTGTCTTCACATGTACCAAAATACAACAACATAGAGAAGAGAAAAATGAAATATTAAATAGGAATGTAAACAAAAATAACTGTAATGGATTACCTAATACACACATTCATTTCTACTCATCAAACATCTTGACTGAAATTACAATGTTTTTTATTATTTCTGAAGTAATTATAGTAATATGCTTTTATCATAGAGGAAAAAAACAAGCTGCATTAAAACTATTTCTTTCCTGATGCTAATCCTTGGGTAAAATTTTCAAGGAGTATGTCTTAAATATTTTAAGTAGTACATACTTAGCTACACAGGCAGAAACTATCCATAAAAAACACCCAGACATTTAAAATAAGAAACAAGCACTTTTGTACCTGTGGTGTTGGTTATGCCTTCCATAAGAGACAATATTTTTCACATTGGCTGTTTCTGCATATTCCTTTATTTTCTTTAAAATAAGGCTGTCCATGGAAGCCTAAAGCTAACTGGAGTTCATGTGCAGTAATGTGCTTCTAGGTGGATTTTTATCTATTTTATTGTATTGTTACTTTTTTTTTTTTTTTTTTTTTTTNTTTTTTTTTTTTTTTTTTTTTTTTTTTGCCACAGGGCTAAGGCTGAAATCAGTTATTGTTTGTTAAAACTTTTTTCAGAAAATGCTTGGAACTGAGATGACATTTGAAATACGCAGAAACTGCGTTCCTTCTGTTTGTGACACTTTCTCATTTTCCTGTTGCTACAGAAAGCCATGGTCAGACAGACAGAGGGTTCCTGCAAGCCACTTCACTATTCCTGTCTGTTATATTCCTCATGACCATCTGAACTTCAGGATTCACAACCTAAAACTGATTGATGTAAGGCAGAACCCTGTGTTGCTGTGATGGTATAATGGCTGCTTTTAAAATCAGCAGCCATTGAATGCTCTTTGCCACCACAGTGGTACATAGATATATCTTCAGAAAAGCAAATTTTCCTCTTCTTTGAAACACATTTCATGCACTCTGTCTAATAAAGGTCTTCCATGGTTTTTCATTGTCATAATATTTTATAAAAGCTTTATTAAACTAAAAGGCTTAAAATAGATTTTGCAAAGAAATGTAGAGTACTGTAGGTTTTCATCACAGTTTTATTATCACACCATTGCAAAGAAGCTAGCAAAGTACGGCTGCAGTTACTTGAAAATATTTTCTATTTTCTCTGTTCTACCAAAAATTCTTCAAACCTTTGGGGGATTTTTCCACATTTCCTGGATCTATGCATTCTTCTCTCTGTCCCTGCAGTCATCAAAAAGAAATCTCCTCTCAACGTAGCAACCACTGGGACAATACATTCCTGAAAAGCATTTGTGCTATCCCTTTTTTAAATGGTAAAAATACATATACTGAATATAGCACCTAGCGGAAAATTGTGTCATCTGGGAAGGCAAAAGTATCATGGACCAGTGGGTGCTCAGCTCACTTTTTCAGGTCATTTTTCATGTTGCAGTTTCAATACTGTCTTGGAACAGGAAAGAAAAGGTATTTTATTCAGTCAAGCAAATCAGCTTTAGAAATATTCTGTAAGTAGTGTTCAAAAAAGAATCTTTTTGTTCAATTCTTTATTTCATTTTTGCAGGATATTTTTTAAAAGAATGCTCAAGAAGAGTATTGCCTAATTTTGTAAGAATAAAACAGAGAAAGATTAAAGAATTGCTCTCAAATATTTTTTAAAAAATCTTAGGTTTCAAGTCATGCTGTCATGTTGCCTGCTTAAAGAGTATGTTTTTGATGCTAAAAATAGTTCAATTCCTCTTTGTGTGGGTTTTCCAGGATATGCTGATTTAAATTTTCTTTTCATAGGCATTGGCTTTGCATAGTTGTGCAGTTTTCTAAAGTTGGCTGGAAGCAGATGATATTCTGAATACATAATGAGATGAAATTATCATTTAAAGGCAATTGCAGGTTATTAGGAACTGTCTTTGTCTATGTTGCATTACACCAAGGGGTAATGGAGGGAAATTGATGAGATCATGGCTAATAACACCAACGCTGTGGTTTCGATCCTGTACGGACCATCCACTTAAGATTTGCCGTCGATGATCCTTGTGAGTCACTCCCGACTCAGAATGTTCTGTGGTTCTGTGAATAGCCAAGAGTGCTTTCATTGCAAGTATGTGCAATACGTACAATAATTGGTATAGCTTGTCATTTTGAGCAATGACTTGATCCTTTGTTGTCCCTGTGTGCCCAGCAGCCAATTACTAGAGAAGTGAGTGACAGGTTTCTTCTGTTAGGATGACGACCTCAACTATCACATAAGAATTTTTCTTCTGACTTCTTTTATTCAAGTATGTGAAGAGTCCTGTTTTCCTCAGTAATGCCTGGATTCTTCACTTATAACTTCTCAGCCTGACTTTGCAGACACCCTACAACCTGCAGGATTTTGCCCTCTCTTTCAAGCCACATGAATTTATTACGGCCTTTCCAGCCCGCTTACAGCCTTTTGCCCCAGAACACTATATCAATAATCAATCCTGCCCCTTTATGTCCCCAGAAACCCCTGGAGAAACACTCAGGTCCACCTTTACAGTAAGGTCAACTGCTTTGGTCGACATTTTCTCTGTCTTGTCATGTAAAAAGACGTGTTTCTTACTGACCCCTATAGAAGAGTGCTTGACACAGCTGTCACGCTTAACGAGGTCTGCAGATAATGGATTTTGACAGCTGTCATTAATACCCAACAGGACAACTTGTCCTGCATGCCTGGATCACTTGCAGGCTCTAATTGACAACACTGAATTCTGTAGGCATTAAAGCCTGGTCTTCACAGATGAGATTGTGTAAATGGGGTGTTTGATATAATACATTTGAAATTCACACTCAAATGCTCTTCAGGAAAATGTCTGAGTTCACACAACTCAGATCTGATGATGAGAAAAGCTGCAGGAACACAAAAATGGGGCTTTAAAAATCAGTTTGACTCTTGTAGTGGACATACATTCTACCCAAAACAACTTGTGGAAATTCCTAAAATAGGGCCAAGCACAAGCCCATCTGTCTTGATAACAAATCATAGCCCCAAATTATTTTTCTCAGAACAAGGTTGATGTGAGGGCCAAAACTGCCTACCTTTCACTATGAAAAAAGACACATGGAGGAAATAATCTATAGAAACCACCATAAAGACTTGATCTGAAGTTTATGAGGTTAAGTATCCTTTTACTTGAATTGCAGCTGAAAAAGAAAACACTGGAAGTGACTGTCTGGGATTATGATAGATTCTCCTCAAATGACTTCCTCGGTGAAGTGAGTATCTTATTTCTTCCTTTCTACTAGTAAAAACTGCAAGCTGTTATTTGGAGGCTGTTCTCTTCCAAGGTATGGTACATGTGTTAAGTAAAACCTTTTTTTACATCCCAGTTTTTCTGTTGTCTTCATAACAAACTGTCACGATTCCTTTAATTTAGACATGAAAGATATATCCCTTTAATCTTTATTAACTGAACGCAAGTTATTTTAGGACCCAACAAAATGTTAATTTGCTGAAAATTAATACTTCTTTGAGTGTGAGATAGTAACATCCTTCACAGTGACTCCAGGGAGAATTCTTGTCATGACTGAAAGCTGTCTGCCTTGATTTTATCATAGCATAGGAAGGCTGAGGAGGTATTAGTCTTTGTAAATTAAAGGATTAAATTCTGCCATCAAGCCATATTTTAACACATGCGTAAGTACCTTCAAGTATGAGTAATTTAGCCCTGCTTATAACATTTTTAACATTCTGAAATAGTAAAATCATTGCCGAAGTATGACTAAAGGCAAAATCTAATCTTGTAATTAATAACAAATGAGATGAGTGCTCATGGGAAGAAGGCTTCCTCTTTAAAAAACAAAAAACAAACATATGCACATATAATACAGAATTACCAGCAATAACTATGACATAAAAATAATTTAAGATGTTATTACAAATAAAGATTATAATTAGAAACAGAAGCATAGGCAAATCGATCACTCATACAGACTAACTGAGAATATCTGGGCTCATTCTGCATTTGAATTCTGCAAAAAAGCCATGCAGTTCAGCTCCAGTTCCCCTTTGTGTAGCTACCAAACTGAGCAATCAGTGTCACTATTCGAACAATTAATAAAATAAATGTATAGAAAGCTGCTACATGATTACTTATTTCCTGCATACTGTGTCCATATTCTTGTTGAGTTCAGCATGTTTGTCCAAATGTAGGGCTTTACTGAATGTTTACATCATTGGTTTTTTATGACATTTAGAAAAGGGATGCTCCAGCAACCGCTTCTATATGAAGATTTAAATCTTTCCTCTTCAGATTTTTTTCGACCTCTAGAACAACTTTTTTATTAATTGTGGAAGCAGTTAGGGAAAAAAAGGAACAGAAAAGACTATCCAGGGTATCTCAGCACCAGGATGTTCAGAGGAATCCTGCACCATAACATCGTGTGTGGGATATCCAAATTGTGCCCCAAAGACTTACTTGAATAGAGCCAGAAGGACTTGCATGCCTCAGAAGAAAAGTGGCACATAATGGTCCACATCCATGGAAAGTGAAACCTCTCCTCCTACAAAGCAGAGCCCCCAGCTTACACTGCCTATTGGGAACAATCCTCAGCCACGTTGTCTTCCAAGTCATTCTCAAAGCTATGACCAAAAACCAAAACAGGGAGCATGCTGAATAGTTCATCTGTTCAGATTAATTATAGGTCTAACCAGAAAGACCAAGCCAGGTCATAGACAACCTATGAAACTGAAAGAAAAAAGGGAAAGAAAAAAGGTTTTTAACCTAGAAACTACTAGTTTTTAGGAGACTTCCCCATCTCTAAACTTGTAGTGGCTTTCTTTAATTCAGAGTCTTGTAATAAAGTGACAAAAACATTTCGCCCTGAGGTAATTGCACACTTTATTCATCTAGCAGTTTTAAAACTTCCCTACCTGACATCAGTTTTAACCCTCTCACTTTAGAGCCAAATGCAAAGCTATTTTTGACCTTCCTTCATTCAAGACGCTATGGTGAATTTCAGTACTTTGCATCCCTTGGCCCTCTCAAGTGGAAGCCTATTAAGGGAGGAAGGATCCTTATTGGTGCCAATGCTCTTTTTTTTAAATTTTTTTTTAAAAAAAAAAAAAAACGCAGATTTCCTGCCAACAATGAAGGTGGCTTAGACCAGTTTTCAGCTACAACATTTGGTGTGATTTTTAGACAGGTTATTTATTTCATTTCCACATTATCATTGAACCTCTTTTTTTTTTTTCTCATTAAAGTTTAGAGGCCTAAATGGTCTCTGTTGAATGAATTCTGTTGAATTCTATTATTTTAGTGAAGTGCAAAAGTAACCCTGGTTTTTTTCTGTTTTTGCTACTTCTGCATATGTGTATTTTTCAAATACTCAAGAAGCATGATTCTCATATTATTGAAGACCTTAATAAAAACAAATATAGAACTCTTTCCCCCCTTAAAAGCACTCATAAAAGGGAGAAAATTACACTGCTTGATTCTCCTATTAGAATATGTCTGTAAAGAAGCAGAATGGCTGGATGTCTTTTTAATGTCTTTTTAGTGTAGCTGTCAAACTAGTGCGTACAAGCTTCCCTCTAAACTGCCTAGTCATCTTTGTGTGGAGCTATGCCACAGTCTAAGGACTCAGCTCATAGTACTTACGGAGGTCCTGGTGAGAAGACATATTAGTTTAGACACATCAATATGCTACTGAATCTGGATTTGGGGTCACAGCATGCCCAGCGAGTCCTGAATCTGTCAGCACACAATCTTATACCCTTCACTCTTACACTTGATTGCAACTTTGGGCAACTCAACTTTAGTCTCTTCTGCTGTATGCAATCATAGATAGGTCAGATATGGGCCATATATTACACTTTGGTTTATTTGTAGGTATTGATCGAGTTATCCAGCGTCTCTCAGCTTGACAACACTCCTCGGTGGTATCCTCTTAAAGAACAGAGTGAAAACATTGATCATGGGAAATCTCATTCTGGACAGAGTAGCCAGCAAACTCCAAAACCATCTGTCATCAAGAGCAGAAGTCATGGAATCTTCCCGGACCCCTCCAAGGGTAGGAATGACTTGGTGCACCTGATATGAAATGTTTTCCCAGATGATGGGAGAACCTTTGCTATGTGTAAGTTCTAATAGAAAAATAAAGATACTGCTATGAAGTTTGTATATTTTTTTATTAAAAATACATTTATCTCTGTGATTAATTAATTGGAGACAAGGCTTAAATTGTCTCAATCTTGCTAGCCAGCTTACTCAGCAATTGTGTCCTTAAAACAGCAGCTTACAGACCCTACATTCTTTGCACATCTGCTATAGATTCTGTGCCCCTTTCATTTTCTTGGTAGCCTTGGGTAAATTCAATACCTATTTAGCTTTCTGTTTTTCGTGTTCCTTAAATATTCTATAGAATTGTTTCATCTGAAAATGCCACATTAATATTTTACAGAACAGCAATTATGCTGCAATAATGAATATGCATTTCCAGCCAATAACAATGGACTGTTGCATATCTCAGTTGTATTGGAAATCAATGGAGCTGATATAGTAGAAATACATTAGTGTTTACAGAGGTAGAATTGATCTCTGTCTCCTGCTCCAAGAAATTTATCTCTAATACTTTTTTTTATACTAAGTAGTCAGTGGACAGGTGCTCTCTTAAAACGCATTACATGTCATATGAAAGCAAAAACCATTCCATCTACAACCCAGATGAGAGCCCCAGAGGGACAAGACTCTGTTCCATCTCCTCTCTGTTTCTCTGTGTAACATTTTGCCAGGGATTGGTGTCTGTATAAGATGTCTGTCTGAATTAGAGGTAAGTATAGGAGCTGTTGTAAGTTAGGCTGTGATTTTCATGGCTGCATTATTCAGGATAAAATGGCTTGCATTCGCTGAGTGTTTGTTACTGGTGTAGGTTGGCCTTGACATACTAGAGAATTGAAAGCGGAAAACACTATGGCATCATTCCACCAGTTTGAGCCAACAAAGGAGGTCTAATTCATGGGTGATAAAAAACCAATACTAAATAAATTATTCCCTGGGCCAGGGAACAGTGGGGAAGTAGAAAACGATGCTTCATAAGAGTTTCCTATTCATGATATATCCTGATACTTTAAAGGGAATGGCACAGCTTAATCTTTATTCCTTGTTCTGGGATTCAGCTAGAAAGACCAGTCAAGAGGAAGAGAATGAAATTGTTTGTTTTTAATAAATGCAAGAGTTGTGCTTCTTCATTTTCCTGGTAGACATGCAGGTGCCCACCATTGAGAAATCCCACAGCAGTCCAGGGAGCTCCAAATCTTCTTCTGAAGGACACCTCCGCTCTCACGGTCCATCTCGCAGCCAAAGCAAAACCAGCGTCACTCAAACTCACCTTGAAGACGCTGGGGCAGCCATCGCCGCTGCTGAAGCAGCTGTGCAACAGCTTCGCCTTCAACCAAGTAAAAGACGCAAATAAATTCCTCAGCATGGCAGCTTAATGTTCATCTGTTGCCTTTTTCCCTGCTGTCCTTCCCTTTTTGGCTATTTTTTTTCTGTTCTTGGCACACTGTGCTCACTCTGTTCAATGTCTTTCTTTGTGTGCCTGTGTGTGAATACATATAATTACAATATACTCTTGTATTTAGAAGTCTTTTATTTATTTATTTATTTTAATTCATAAAGACTGCAGTGAAACTGGCTGTTTCTCCATCAGTCCCTTCACTCATGGTCCATGATGTTCCATGGTTGTGCATGACTTGCAGAGAAGTCCATTGTGTTTTGATGTCGCTAAATACCTACCAATGAAATAATCAAAACCTGCAGAAATGGAACTGCCAGCTCTTCAAATTGCATACAAGACTGAGACCACATTAATAACAGGATGTATCTATAAGTAGTAATGAAGGACAGTACTATGCACACGAAAGAAGATTTGAAGTTAAAGAAACTTTTTTTTTTAACTACATGGCTGAGATTTCTATTTTTGAAACATGACTGTAAATATCTTTTTTTTTTTGAAAGGAAATATAAGGCAACCATCTTTATATCTCAGATAAGATTGTGTTAGTGATGAGCAGAATAGAAATACAATAAAAACATTAAACACAGTAAGTGCAAAACCATTAAACACACAGAACCACTAACAATATCAGATTTCAACAATGTTGTCAAGTTAGCAAACTCAAAGGGAGTTGAGAGCTAAGTCAGGTGTCACAGTTCAATTTTTCAAGTAATTTTTTGCCATGGTTTGATTAAGGGTCAAGATAGATTTCATCTGACAACTCAAATAGGTTAATGAATTAAAACTATTCTATTCAAAAGGATTACTCTTCAGAGCACACTTCAGACCAGCATCTGATTGCTAGCTGAGGGTTTAGTTGATGGCAAATTAAATCTCTCTGACTGCGGAGTCACTGTGTTTGTGTTTAGGATTTGTTGATATGCCATAAACTCACCATGGTATAATGGAAAACTAGGGGAAAATTATTTTCCTTGTCTTCACCATCATTAATAAAGAAACAGCCAGTTTTAATACTCTTTAATGCTGTGCATGTGGTGTCTCTTTGGTGTTTGAAAACACTACTTAAATACAGAAAAAAACCACTTCTGTTTGCATGAATAACATTTAAGCTGGTTCCATCTGAGGATACATACTCTGGGTTTCCATTTCACCCACACTGCCACAGCAGCACATAAAAGCGGTCAGTCTAATCATGCCAGGAAGCAGCACAGACACAGCATAGCAGGAGTCCTCCCTATTCAAAGAACTCAGTCTGACAATCTGCCTCCACCAGCCAATGACAACAAAGACCAAAGCCAACTAGCCCTCAGGAAAGTGATGTCTGATGGACCAGTCAAGCCTGAAGGAGGTGAGCAGAAAGACATGGTTAAGAAACCAACTACATCCCAAACACTTCTTGCCATGTCAACTAATTCATTGCGATATTTAATTATTTATTTTACCCCTCCATTAAGTGCTGTAAATGTTAACATGAATCAAGAACTCTGCTTGATTTTCCCACCTATCAGCGCATAAATCCATAATGAAAAACTGTGCTAAGAAGCATTATGAAACAACAAATGTGTGCACTTTCATTCCACTGGAGTACTTAGACTTCTGTTGAAAAATAGTATAGCTTTGCTCATGTTGTTGCCTAATAAAAAGCATGCATCCAAGCTGGTCTGCTTAAGCATGATTGGACATTTCTTGTACTGTAAGAAAAACCTAACTGCACATTTTTGTTTCTGAAAATGTAATCGGGACAATAACAATTCCTGTTTCCTCTTCCAACATAGTTATCATGTCAACAGTCATTAGCATAGATAATTTTTCAAACTGCCAGTGGAAAGGAAAGGAGTTTTGATCCATGTATAGCTCAACTTCTTGATAATTTTCCTATTAGCATCTTTAAAAATTATTTTCTACTTGTAGGCACCTGTAATATCACTTATCACCAATTTATTCCCTCATCACAAATAAAGAGCCAGAATCTCAATCAGTTCAAATTGCCACTGTTCTTTTGATTTCTAGAGCATCTTGTTTATTTCCATGGAATCTGAGGGGTAATCCAAATAAATGTACTTACTGAACTCCCAGATGTTCTCTTGTGCTGTAATCCCTTCCTAAGATCTCAAGATTCATTAAGGGTTTTTCTCTCAACACCATTGCACACACTGGACAATACAAGCTGGCTGAGAGGGCTGCAGGAGAGAAGGAGGGAATGATACTTCAGACAATGTACCCTAAAGGCAACAAGTCATTCAGAGAACTAGTGTGATGTTAAAACAACTGGTTAACAGGGCAAAAGTAACAGGTATTTTTAAACATTATATTTAGAAATGACATAATTTTTCTTAGGAGAGCCTTCAGAATTCTTCCATAAGTCCATGTATTTATCTGTGTACACATGTGTGCATACACACACACACACATATGCATGTTGTCTTACTCCACAGCTCAACTCCAGACACTCAGTTCAGGCATAACCAGGGAATGTCATGGTACGAGCTTAGACATCGTGTCTGGAAGCTGCATGCTACTCCTGGGTCTGTAGACCATTCAAATCTACATAACTCTAATTGTCTTTTGAGGTGTCACGTCTGTAGAGTTTTATCACAAAGACGCGTAGCCTGTAGTGATGCCTTTTCACATAGACAGGTAATGCAAAACATTTTGCTCATGATATAAGGTTGAATTAAGGTTCAGATACACTTTTATAATAAGGAAATAGTGAGTGTGTTGGCTTCAAGTACCTGTGCCACCAAACTGTTATTCTATCTTTTTTACTTTTACAATTGCAAAAAGGATATATATTGATATGTATTTGGCTCAGCAGTATGGGAATCATCATAGAGAGTTATGAGAATAAGAGTCCACATTATAGTAGTAAGAATCCACACTAATAAAAAAGGTTAGAATTACTATGAAGAGATGTGGTAATTTTGTCTTTTTACTTCTGACAAATAAACACAATGCATGGTCACCTACACAATGTTTACAAGTCTGGTTTCAGACCTGTGAGATATTTTGGCTTCTCCTTATTGTACCAAAGCCAGTTTATCCAAATTTATTTATAAGAGGTGGGCCAGTAGTTACCATTTTGAGGTTAATGACACTCATGACTTTCAGCAGGAATAAAAAGCAAGGTGATTTCACTGCAGTTTTGTGGAATAAGAAAGTAAAATGAGATGAGTCTATGACCTCTAATGGAAAAAGCACCAAAGATACTCAAAACAGCTTCTAACTTACGGGCTTCTTTGTGAAATGAAGAGATGATAAAGGAAGGAGAGGTTTTCCCTGCATTTCAAAATTCTGTAAATTGAGACTATTGTGAACAATGAATATCAGGGCATCACCAGTTTCCAAGTCCATTCTTAAAGAGATGATGCATGTTTGTGGTACCCACCTCCATTACTTTATTGTTACCTAGAAAAAGAGCCCATCAGGAGCTGATTTTAGTGAGTGGAACAGTCATCTTGGCAAGTTAGTAATTTTTGTCGCTGTGTCTCAAAGCCCTTTACTAAGGAAACCATTACAGATAGTCCACAATATTATTACTAAAATATCCCTATGTGTGCACTCTGTGCTACCTCAGCTATTTCTCTCTCTATTTATTAAAGAACAACACCTTTTAGAGGAACTGTTTGGGTTTTTTTTCAGCCCAAGCACACAATGGTGATAGAAATGATTCTATGCTGTGAAGTCCTTCTATCCCTAAAATAACTCTCAGAAAGAGTGCCCTCCTTTAATCTAGTCTCTCAATAGTTTCTTTTTTTTTCTCTTGAATTGAATTGGCTTTTGAAAAAACAACAAACAAGATGAGAAATCTCAGTCATTCTCATTTCAAGAGAAATCTTTCTCTACTTCTGATTTCTAGGACCTTTTCTATTGGGTGTGTTTTGTCAGGTATTAATTGTGTGTCAGTTAAGAAGTAACAAGGAAATCATAAACCAAACCAAAACCTATAGTATAAATAGCATATTTTGTGAATGCAACGGTCTTTCATCAGGTTTTTATTGAACTGAACTCTTTCTGTGTTCCTTTTAAAGAGTAAAAAATGCATTTTAATCGATCTGCTTTAAAATTAAGGTGAAGATGCAAGAAAAAACCATTGTTTTTTGTTCAGAACCTTTGTAAAATCTGACATTCAGCTACAGCAGTTGATTAAAAATAAATCCTGAAGTATAATTTTGTCATCGCCTGTGAGAGATAAGAGTGTGATCTGCAGAGAAACCAATTGCATGCTACACATTCCCATCACCTCCCTCAGAAAGAAACAATAACATTTCAGAGCTAACTCTTTGAAGCCAGAAGTTGTGAGGGATACAAGTCAGAGGAAGAGAGCAGTGCTAGGCTTGAGTTAATTTGATTTAGGTTTTGTGCAATATATGAATCATTGCCAGTTACACATTCACATAAAATTAAGCCCATTCCTTTCAACATAAATCTGTGTGTTAGAGTTTATCCACCAGATGAGTCAGTTTTAGACATAGTGTGAATCAGTCCACCACCTTTTCAGTCAGTAGTTTATCCTACGGAAGGATCTTCTCATTATATGGAATTTTTTTGGTAGGTCACTTATGTTTTAAATATAATAAATTATTTTAGAGTCCTTCAGATACTTGAAAAATTGGAGCTGTTCCAATGATTATTGCCAGTTCTCTGGATATATGAATATAAAAGAATATGTGCATTTGCAATATAATTTTTACTGATTTTATACAAAAAGTCTTTTCAAACCTAGCTTATAGATTTAAAGGAGCGAACAACATGCTTTAGTTTTAATACCTTCTAATAAAGTGAATTAGAAAGACAAGGAACAGAAAAAAACTTTAGCATCTGTGTTAACCAGGAAGGTGCACCACCTCTGCCTCTCTAGGGCAGAAATTGTAGTTTTCAGTGAAATAAGTTCAGAGCACAAAAATAAAAGATATTGTTCATCATAATGTTCATCATTATGTAGCATTTATCTACATAACTGCTCATTTTTAAATGATGCAGTTTTATAGGGACCTGTACTCTTTACATGGATGTAGCTTAATGTTTAAAAATTGATGGGCTTGTCCTTATTTGCAGAGAAAAATATGCCAGTTTTTCCCCTAAAAGGACGATGATTGTACAATGAATAATCAATTCCTTTATTACATTAGACAATCCAATGGTCAACAAAAACAACATTATTTTGCGACCAAAAGAGAATTTCTGAAAATTCATTTTGATTCTTCCTAGGATCTTTGAAGAACAGTAAATTAATATTTAGATAATAAATACCTCAGTAAGTGAATTTAAGTCTCAACATCACTGTAGCCCTATAAAATTTTTATTCTTTCCAACAGACTCTCATGAAAGAGAAGCTACATGTCAATATGTTATTGCTTGTCTATCATTTGTTGATGGATGCCATATGCAACTTCCCTTCTATTTGGCTCACATTAACCCAACCAAACAAATGAGCAACCTGCCAAGATAAAAACACTGATATAATCCTGACCTGAATTAATTAGCAAACATTAAAGATCTAGAAAAATTGCCATGTGTTTCAGTTAAAGACCCAAACATACCTGTTAATTTAATGTAATTCCAACATCGTAATTCTACAGCAATTTCTGTCTTTTTCAGTAATGGATAGGTTTTTTCAAGCTCAAATCTCTAGCAGTTTTAAATCACAACATTTCCTTAAAACCTCCTCTAACACAAGTACCTGGTATTATTTATTTTTGTCCCTGAAAATGGCAGGGGAAGGGGGGGCAGGAGGAGGAGGAGGGGGGAAAATGCAGCATCTCAGAGACAGCATTTCGTCTTTTATGTTACACATCTTCCAGCATGACACAACAGCTTTTCTGGCATATCTTAAAAGGAAACTGTGTTCCAGTTGTATGTCAAGTGATGTTACTGATCAGGGGGAGATCTACGCTCAGAGCTGATACTGTTAGCTAGAATACCTACAGCAGCAAAACTGTACATCAGCTTTTTCAGAATTGGACTCAATTAGGCCTATCAATTTAAATGTCTTAAAGAATGGCAGTTTAAAACACCCTAATTCAAAATGTAGCACACCTGCTTATAACTGCCTTGAACCAACAACTTTGACAAAAATTCACTTAAGCATCAGCCTAACAGGCTAAAGCTACACAGAAATGTGATATGATGCATGCATCAAGACATTGTCATCACTGTAGAACCCATGATACAGGTCTGAGCCAGCACTGTGTAATTTCTAGCCACTTAGCTGGAAGAAATTAAAATTGACATGAATTTTCCTTATCACTAAGTTCTATTTACTGGCTTTAGCAGCAATGGAGTGAAAGGAAATTGATTCCTAGGTTTTATAAATCTTCTGAATTGGATATGATTGTGGTTTCAAACACCTGCTTATTTGCTATCCCTCTTGGTCTATATCCATTTTCACATATTTAATAGGCAATGCCGTGTTTTAATTTCCTATATTATTTTAGGATGCTTCTTTCACACTTAAATAATTTACAGCCCAAAGCTGTTTAATGACTCATGTCACTAGTATCCTAATTTCCAAGTTAAATGGTCCTTCATGTTGCTACAAATAACCCATTTCCAAGAATCATTATCAAAACAAGAACAGTTCGTCCCCACTCTCTGCAGATAGCAGTAATCTGAAGCTGTCTTTTCAGCCTTCTTTCAATCTCATAGCTGGCCCATTTTGCTTTGGCTATTCTTGCTATTTGCTGTTCCACCATTTTAAGCTGACATGTAATTTCAGGAAATTGCTCAGATTCTTCATTTGATAACTCTTATTTCAAAAGTTTTATTTCAAAATTCTGTAGGGTAGACTAGCCCTACAGAGTGCATGGAAAATTATTTCATCAGAATTGCTTCACTGGGTAAAGAAATTACTTCAGCACAGCTTAAGAAGTGTGTTGTTCTGTTATCCAGCTCAAAAAGTAAATTTCTTTGTAAAGAGTTGTGTTGAAATTTCACGAAATATCCCTGCTCAGTGTGTGGCCAAATTCGTGTCTAAAATACAGCTGTGGCTGAAATGGGTTAGACCATGGCTTAAAGTCCTGTTCAGTGTGATGGGGCATTAGGGAAATAAAGTATCTGAGCTGACCTGAGGTAGATGTGTTTGATCACCAGTTGTTTATGTATCCCCATTCTGTTGCCAGTTCACAAAAGATGCAACAAGAAGTTCCAACAAGAGTTTTACCCTGCAGAGCCCTACAGAGCAAGCTGGAGCAGCCCTTGCTTTTAGTGCTAGCAAACACTTCACAAAAACAGGAAAACTGGCATTTGAGGCAGTTTAAGGTTGGAGCACTTGGAACACAAGGCAACTGAGAGTCAAGGGTAGCCAAGCTTCTGCCAAAAGGCACTGTGTATGAGATGCCCAGTCTGTTGGTCATCAGAAAATTGACCACAGCAGGTCAGTGCTTTCACCTTCTCCCATGGGCTTGCATCTCTTTGAGAAGACTCGGCATGATGCTTGCAACCATTTTTGTCACCCAGAGTTTCTCAGAAGACCGACAGTTACAAAGAACAAATTGTTTTTCAAATAATTAGAGGCCAGTTCTGGAAATTTAATCCTGAATTCATACTTGAAGGTATTTTTCCCTCCTCGTGTTTGGTTCACAAACAAAACCATCATTCCATTTTGACAGTGTATTTCTGCTTCTAGACCTAAACTGGGAAAGGGGAACGTCTACAATTTATTCACCAGGAGAAAGTGCTGGTTGAGTCTATTCTTTTCTCCGTATGAACCATAGAACTGCAAAGTCCACTTTTTTAAATTTAAGTCTTAAAAAAAGTCCATTTACTGTAGAAGAATGTCTGGAGTGGATGAGAATGATGGATTGTTTCCATTTTGCTGCTGACTGATTTAGCAGTTCCTGCTCATAGGTCTTGTGTGAATGATATATCTTCCTTATGTTAGGTTTTTAAAAAGCTTCTCTGTTGTCTGTTGAAAACAGACTTTTCTGAAAGATTAAGTGAAATCATATGCCTTCCATGCGTTCCTCTCTTATTGATTTTAATATGATTTTTTTTTCATACTAAGGTTTGACTTATGTGTTTTCCTTGGTTCTAAGAAGTTTATTTTCTAACTGGGTCCATAAGCTAAAGCATAAGCAACAGCATATTTTTGCTATACTAACAATAAATTTTAAAAATAGATATTAAAAGATGGTGCTAACCTTCATTCTCTTGAAATAAAAATTCTTTTCCTAGAAGGCACAAGGGAATACATGTTCAAGCATTATTCTGTTGATTTTTTTTTCTTCTTCCTGTAAACAATACAGAGTACAAATAGTATCTATCTAACCATTATAATTTTTTTCTTGGGAAACCCTGGTCCTACACCAGGTATAACATTATCATCCACTTTATTGGAATCTGAAATAATTACTGTAAGCAGTTGAAAACTTTCCCAACTCATTTATATATTATTCACTAGCATGGTTGAACTGAAACTTTTGCTCATGCCAGAGCCTGTAAAACAGGCAGTTTAACAGAATCACTCAGAGGCAGCATTAACACCACATTTCAAACTACTAAATGTGACATATGTACCCATTAACACCCATTCCGAGTAGAGAACATTTCATCTCATCAGGGGAACTACCAGCTAAAATAGGATTAACAGATGAAAATGAAATCAAACCACAACAATAGATTTGTATAATAGGAAAACCTGTGCCCTGTTTCCGAGAAAGCAGCTCATATTAGAGTTTTAAACTTTCATTTCCTATTTCTATTCTTCATAGTTCAATGGCTGGGCAGCCCAGACACCACTGATATTGCAGTCCTTAAAAAGTGCCAAGCACCTGATAAACTGTGTAAAGAGTTTACAGAGAAAGGGCTGGAGGGGGTGAAGGGATATCTGCTTTCTCCCCGAGAGAGGCCAGATGAAGGTGGGTAATGACCTTCAGTTAAGCTTTGTCTCTTCCGTCTGCTGAAGCCTGAGGAGTCTTTAAAAATGTAAGGCTTTAAGAATCATACATAGTCGACAGCAAGACCCTGCCTATGACAATTATTTTTAGAGTTTTCTAGGCTTTCTAAGAGTTTCTAAAAGTTGCTTAATGGTTTGGTTGGGTTTTTTTTGTTTGTTTGTTGTTGTTTTTTTTTTTTTTTTGGTTTTTTTTTTTTGTTTTTTGGTTTTTGTGGTTTTTTTTGTTTTTTTTTGTTT
>VZRR01005152.1:1940902-2067933 GCA_013398015.1 Oreocharis arfaki | reverse complement strand
AAAAAAAAAGCCAAAAAGCAACATAACCTAAAGGAACCCTCAGAATTTCAAACAGAAAATATTGAGAGACATAAAGGTCATGGATGAGAACTGAGGTTATGAATTAGTTTGAGACAGGCATGAGAGAGCCACAATGCAGGCTGTTGAACCTTGCCAGGTCAACTGGCAATAATACCCTGTAAAGGAGAGCTAGATCTCTCATCTCTGAAATCTCCCTCTTGCCCAGCATTTCTCAGCAGCATTTCACTGACGTGTCACCACAGGCATAGGAATTCACTCATAGTACCACCAGCTGAAAGTGGTAGAGCCACCACTGCATACAACCACCCCAGCTGGCTGTCCCTCTGGAAAAACATGGGTGCCTTTCCTCCAGCTGACATACTGAGAGTATCTGTTAATAACAGTATGATTTTAAAATTTATTCCTTTACATTTACATCCAAGAAGGCAGCCTATGACCCATGTATAAAATCATGGAATAGAGTTAAAGAATAATTTATCTGAAAGCAACAGAGACTGACAGATTCCACTTCTGGCTGTGGACAATAGTGGAATAAAGGAGACTAATAGTGTTGAAAAGATACAAAAATTATGTGACAGCTTGGATTACCAGTGAAGAATCACTGTGGAGAGTAAGAGTTCTGTCTTAACTCGAAGTTTGCCCAAGGATTGATGATACAAGAATTGCTTCATTCATTGCTTCTAGTTCAAATTACTCACCTGCTTTTGCCTTATGTTTGAGGAGTTGCAGTCAGCTTCCGTGTTCCACATCAGGCAGCATGCAGCAGTCTTCACTAAAAATATTATTTGCTTGGTCAGGCATAAAAAATATTGATTGCCAGTTTAAAGCAAGACATTGTTGGGGCTCTGGCTCTTATTAAATTCCGAGTTAGATACTTGACTAATTTATTTTTAAAGGAAGAATCATTTTTAACTGCCTATGTAGGAGTTTCACAGTTCAGCAAAATAACATAAAACCTCATTAAGTCTTCATAAAAAAATAACTTTGCAAATCAGTATTTTCTATCTTCAGTGTATATGCTCAGTAGGTTGAAGTAGATGAAACAAGACAAGTAGATGAAACAGCAGATTTATTAGAGGACATTTAGCATGAAAACTCCCAAATCTGTATTAATATTCCCAGACAATTGTGTTATTCAATATGAGAACAGTTACTCTATTGTTCCTGTATGAATTACAATGTGTAATGTCACTGTGTCCTTTTTCGTTTATATTTCTCAACTTGCTAAATGCCAAATACTGGATGATTTGTCCATGTAGTGCAGTAATGTCCAAAACACAAAATAAGGAAATCTGAAGTAAAACTAGCATATGCTATACTAACACCAAATAGTCTTAAATTAGATTAAGGCATCTCCCATCAAAATATGCTCATTAAAATTCTATGCATGTAGTAAGAGAGATCCAGATGGGTAGGAGCAGTTGAGAAATATAATGCATAGCAGTGTTATGTCTGAAGAGGGGTGGGGATCCATTCTCTGTGACTATAGATTGGGTGCTTACACATCTGTGCAAACTCCTCTCCTCAAAATCACCAAATGCAAAGAATGTTTCACAAGGAATATGAGGAAAGCCCACTGGGGCTTTCATTTTTACAAGATTATCATATGAAATGTTTCAGATGAATAACTGGTTTTCTGTCACTGTAGTCAGAAAAGCAGCGTTAATCATTCGATCCCATTTTTTTTTTTCCTTCAGGCTGTTGATTTGAACTATTAACATGGCTGGAGAAAACAATATGGTGGTGTACCATTTGGTTTAGAGCACCTTATTCTCAATGGAAACAAACCTCATCTGCAAAAGATGATAAAGCAATATTTGAATGTAAAATATAAATGTGAAAATATTTGCAGCATGTGATTTTGATAAATTACATTTTTTCTTAATGTCAGTGGTACTGATGTCTTACAAGTGTTTTAGTAACCCACTGTTCCTGCCCTGTACAGCAAGGTCTACTAATCACCGACCAGGAGAAAGTTCTGTCTCCACTGGCTCATCAGCCAGTAGTTTTGGCAGTGGATACAGCATGGATAGTGAAGGCAGCAGCAGTGCCACAGGAGAGAATAATCTGTTTCCCATCCCAAGAATGTAAGGCTTTTCCTTTAATGTACTGTATCCTCCCTGCACAATTTATAGCACTTTCACTTGCCAGTCATTTTCTTATGTAGTGTCCTCTGCAGACTTAAGCAGTAGCATAGCAGCTAACTGAGGAGAATTCTCCAGAGTCCACACTTTTATTCTGCTTTGTTGAGCATTGCATTGTTAATAACCAACCAAACCTCTGCCTCAACCTCATTAATTTCTTCCTGTCACACAAGACGTGCTAGTCTCAACCTTTGATGAAAGTGTGTAGAGATGGGCTTGACTTATGTTTTAAAAGTACAACTTTTGTAGGACTGAGAAAGTTTAAGTTTGCAGATTTTCCTCCTTCTGTATAGGGATGTTACTAGTGCAAGTGGAATTCATGCTCTGGATATAGCCCAACTTCTCCCAAGTTTTTAGGAGTTTCAGTAGAATTTCGTAGTTCTTATCTGGAAAAAGTTTTTGGTACAGAGTCCCTGTAGGAATTATCCAGCTACTATCAGTGTAATGATCCTTTAAAATTATCTAATTTTCAAAATCTTTTACCAAGTTAAGTACTCCACAGAGAAAAGTTTTGCCAGGATTTTTTCCCCTCCACTCTGTCAGCATGCACTGCCATTTAGCAATTTCATTTATACTCCCTAATAGGATAAAAGTGACTTCCGATCAGCTTAATGATTCTGGACAGAAAAAAAATATAGATTGACTGTTCTCAAAATATTAGTTGGTGGTCATTGTTCATTCATGGTCTGCAACAGTTGTTAAATATTTTTCTCTGGAAAAAAAGTTTTTTGCTTTTCCCTTGAAGTTGTGAACTATTAGTCACAAAAGACATAAGCTTCCTAGAAAAACTTGAAGTAAAAATCTCTAGAACAGTGAAATTTCTGAGTATTTATCATTTTCAAAAATAAAGCCAAATTGTATTTTTCTACAGATTGTTAGTAATGAAGGAGAAAATAGAGGTAAATCTAAGACTTCAATCTGACCTTCAGAATCTAGGAGGATTATGTGAGCTGAGGTTGTAGGGCACTAATTGTTTGATTTTCATTGGACTTTTCACTCATGTTTTTCTAGGCTAAAAGGGGGGAAGAAAAAGATGATCTTTAATAGTCTTTTACAACCTCGAAAGAAAAAGAAAATGATTGAGCTCTCATTCCTAGTGAGAAAAGCAAAGATGCATAAAATCTTTGTGTACAGAAACGCAAGATGGAGCTCTCAACAGAAATTTTCAGTTCACATACGCCAAATTTGAGTCCAAATAACATCATTTTCTGTATATTGACTGACAATATGACAATACCTACAGTTACTTGCTGTTTGGCCGACAGACTTATTGGTCTCTTAAGCCTGTGAAATCAGCTCCACTTCCACTGAAAAGCAGGAGGAAGTCTCCACAGCTTCAGGTTTTCTCTTCTAGCAATTTGTTCTCATTAATTATACTTAACTAAATAAAATATATCCAGGTCTCTTATTTTTTTTATGGCTACGCTATTTTTTAATGGCATTTTAAAGTAAATTATTTATATGCTGATATTAGACAGTCTTTAAAATTACACAGGAAATTTATACAGACAGGACCTGTTTCATTTTTCATGTTAGTTTCCAGGGCTTTACATGATAATGCAATGAAAATGAATGACAAATTAACTGTTTATGATCAGATCATTCATGGAGAGAATTTCTAAAATAGATAACTGTTTCAATTTTAAATTCTGCATAAAAAGTCTTAATTATCTGAATATATGTATGATTGAAATTCTGCTAAAGATTTGTATTCACACTGGCTTGATAATGACTTCAGGGACTCTGAACTTGTACTGTAATTCAGCATATCAATAAGACCACAGCTCACAATTTGGATGTGAAGTATTAAGTAGGCTAAATAATTTTGAGTATCTTGGCATTTAAAAACCTTTTTGGTTATGAGCTCCCTATTTACACTAAGTTTCTGGTCTATCAATAGAAATTGGATATGCTGAATTTTAAACTCCTTTTTTTAGTCAAAGTATTTTAACCACAGGAACAATTAGTCTTGAAGCAAAATAAAATAATTAAATAGTGACACCATGGGAATTGTTTGATGAGGTAAATAACTGGAATACTTGCCATAGCTATAACTATCAAGGGAATATATATCAAGGGAAATTAATAATTATATACAGTTACACACATCTGAATGTATCTTGTAAAGTCTTTCTATTTTGGATTTTTAAAATACTCTTATTTTCCAGTTGTAATATCTCTGAAAGCTACTCATGTTCTTATCTCTGACAGAGACCAGATGCTATGCTTTTGTCCTTTGTAACCCTTTATAGCAGTACAATGTCTGTAAAATTAAATTCATTTCGAATGGAAAGGTGAAAAGCAACTGAATGATGTATAAGGAATACAACCCTTGGGACAATGATTCTTGTATCATATTTGTAATGACTTTTGAATCATTACCTACAGAAGAGGAAAATAATAGCTTTCAGTTAAAACTGAATATAAAATCACTTTAAAAACTGTGATTTTTATACTAATTTTTTAGTTCCCTATGAATTTAAACAACTTCAGACTTGAACCTGGCTCACAGGTAGCAATGAACAGTGATGACCTTTTAACCCCCAAGGAATCACATGCAACTGAAGATAATGCCCTATAGTCTCAATCACAGTGTTCAGAGTCATAGTGAAAAAGAAAACTAGAAGAACGAATGTTTGAGAGTGATTGTAATCATGCCTTAGAGCTTGCAACAAGTATGTTTTAAAATATCTTATATTTTACATAACTTTCATTGCCTAAAAATAGACATCAAGAGTCTAGTGCAGGTTCTTTCTACATAAAATACAGGAAAACAGGGAACTCCAGAGCATGGTTTATTCCACTCACTTTACTTTAAGATTCATATAAGTCTTCAGAATTGTTTCTTATGCGAAATCAAAATTGTAAAGTAAAGCAATCATTTAAGAAGGTAACAACCACAAGTATGTCTTACCTTTGAAGATAGACCAGATATTCGTTTTTGTGACTGCTTATTATATATTTCACTGTTGACTATAACAAGATAAAGTGAGAAGATACGTAGCTCCAGACTCCTGTGGGGCAGGTAGCAGACAGCACCAGATGGACCCATTCTGTAAGAATGCACAGGCTTAGCAAGATGTGATTGCAGCTGCCTTCAAAAGAGAAAAAGACAATATTCTTAAAAGAACCAAGCCTCGTTGGCTTAAGTGTGTCATTGTTTTAGCTCTCACCTGTACATGATTTTATTGACAACGACCACCATATCTTTTAACAGAGGGAAGATGAGCCAGAATGGACAAGAACCTGTAAAGCAGTCGGGAGTGGGAGTAACCGATTCAGAAGGTAAAAAGAAATACAAACAGCTCTACAGTGGTACCCCATGTTTGTAGGAAGGATATGCCTACTTCTTTTATGTGTTATGCTGTGAAAAATTAGTCTATGCTCTCTTTGTATTGTAGATTAAAATACCGACCTTCATTTTCTCTGGGGGCCCTTTACACAGAACACCAATGTAATGGGTCTTCAGTTTAAATGAGAATGGTGTCTTACCTGCTTATTTAAAGTAATTAAATCATTAGATAACAATGAAGAATATATAATAGTATCTGTGTTCTGATGTTCATTGCTTTTCAAATAAAAAATACAAAGTATGGAGCTGACTCAATACTCATTGGGTTTGAAGAAAATATCTAATGCCTGTCAGGCTCTATTTTTATAACATTTCAGAGTGTTTACTTCATAAAGCAATTATTAATATTAGTGTTTATATAAAACATTAATGTTAAATAGAAGTATTAGCTGAGCAGGCTTGGCTGCTGCACTTAGTGCAGTTGCACTATAATGAAACCTTTATTGGATTGGGAAGTCCTGAGCAATTTTTTTTTGGTATTAATGTGGTGCTGACAAAGAAGGTGACATTGCAATATTGGAGCTGGAAAGCACCTGAGAAGGACTTTCGAAATTTCATAGAGAATGTGATTATCTTTTACATGTGTGATGATGGACGATTGCATGAAAATGAAGAGTGCTTTGTACTGAAGGGCACATTATAAAAATTCCATTTTCCTTTACATATAAGGTATATTCTTTCAAGTGTATGTTTATGTTGACCTCAAATATAAAACTTAATTATCATGAACTTAATTTTATTAAAATAAGATCATTATCATTGAGATGCTTTTTAATGCAGCTTTGAGATATTAATTAATTTATAAATTGAAATGTCTACATATAATTGATAAATTGATCCTAATTAGTTTTTTAAAAATCAGCATTTTTCAGGTTTCTAGAACCTCTGTACATGGGGAAATAATTGCTGTTTCCATATTTGAGGTAAAAGCAGTCTAGCATTCCACAGAGTTGAAAAAATCAAATTAGAATTTACAGGTAGATTTGCAAAGCTCTCTTTTCCCAAGCAAGAATCCTTACCTATGTATCTGCATTTTACTAAATATTTCCATACATGGTACTCATCATACAATTTCTCCATTGTGTATTCAAGCATTTGAAAAAAAATCTGGTTTTTAAAAGAGAAATGGTGGGATGAAAATGGGAAGTCGGCAATTTTTCATTTTATTTTGTCATTATGAGTTTTATACAGAATTATAATTGTAAAAAAATGCCTTTTCATCATTTTGTCTGTCATAAGTCGCCCTTTAGGTTATGTCTTGGATCTTAGATTTCAGAGCCTACAAATACAAAATATTTTCATATCTTATTTATATTATTAATTAATTCCAAAACCCAAAGAAACACAAACAACAAAACCAAACAATAAGCAAAACACCTTTTGAAACATTCTTTGAGACATGTATATAATATCTGGTCACTGAAATTACCTTTCCAAAGTTATGTTTCTTGTCTTCAAAATTTGCAAATAACTCAAGAGCTGCAATTCCCTAATTTTTGCTTAAGATACAATTCACCTTTGCTACTGTGGGAACTCTAAGTGTTACAACTCCTAGTCTGATAAAATGAGTGGTTCTTATTGAGTGTTTTTTGCCATTGAGAGAAGCCGGTGCAGCCAGCCCGGATTTTAGTGTCTGATTTCTAGCTGACTGAAAGGGGAAAGGTCAATATCAAAGGATAAATTAAACTAAAAGCTGGAAAACAATTCAAGAGCATTTCAGTTTCAGCATGTAAATATAATTATCTTTTGGGGAAGTAGTTCAGAATTTAGAGGACCTCACGATTAACTGAGAATTACTTCAGTATTACAGATTTAATGTGGTATTCTTTTTATAGAGGAATAAAAGTGAATTAAAATCTTAAAACCATGTCTTTTCTGTAGTTCACTTATCTGTGTTGTGGACCAGATAAGCTCTGCATTTAAGTGGAAGCAAATATTCATTCCCATTTTTCATTAACTGTAGAGAGCTCCCATAGCTGACATTTGTATTCTTATTTGCAAATAATAATTTACTGTTACATTTAAAACCTTTTAATACCGGTACCCTTTTTTTACATTTTCAAATATTCTTAGGGCATAACTTCTGTAAAAAGTAGCCAGTGAGTTAGTCTCTTTAAAATGGTGCAGAATAAATTTAGTTGCTTGAACATGCAGATCTGCTGCTATTTAAAATGTTTTAGTCATCCAAGTCATTCACACAGGCCTGACAAATATGTCAGGGGACTTAGAGGATCTTTAAGACCAGTACCTGCAGGCAAAGCAAGGTAGGACCCTCAAATGTCAACGAAAACTGGTTTCTAGGCAGCTGAATCAAAACTGTAGCAAAAGGGTTTGAGTTCAGCTCAAGAGGGTATGACATCAACATTTAGGCATTTACATAAGTGGAATCACCAGGAGAAAATTCCTCCTTTTGTAATTGTTGGCCCACTTGTGTTAATGTTTTTTTGGGAATAGTGTTTGTGCTATTAACCTGTATTAGTGTAGTTATAAGTAAATACTGGAAAACAGTACTATTTACCTTGCTGACACAACCAAATGGTCAATATAAACAACTGTGATTATGGCTATGATAATCTTTGTTCCTCTGAATATATCTTTTTGTCATATTCTGTATTTTTGTACTACTCAATAATATAAAAAAAGTCAGAGTTTTGTTCTTGGACACTGTATTAGTTACTTTTATGATATGCATTGTTGCATGCTATCTTACTCTGGGCATTCTACCCTGAGCAGATGAAATACTTCATCTTCTTAAGCTTCAGCAAATCTTATTATACATTTTGTGATCTTCATTAAGTTATGCAAGCCAGTTTCTGTATTTGTTTCAGAAAGTGCAATATACCTTGTTCAAAGATTTCTTATGACATGGTTGGAGTATGACAGACATTACAAAAAGCCCAATTGCATCTATGTAAGGATTGAAACTAACTATTAAAAGCACATGATTAATATCTTGATTCAGTTGTAGATCATGATTGGTCTATCTGTCCTATGAAATTGCTCAGCCAACAGGTTCCAGACGGTATTTTCCACCTACCAACCATTTATACTTTTAAAAAATATATGGGGGAAATGATTTTCATACATTTTAAAAGTGTGAATTTGCTAGGTAATCCCAAGATGCCATTACTTCTAGTAGAAGAGAGATATATAGATACAAATAGCATTGTTGTTGAAATGTTGGATCACCTCCTTTTGAAGATTCTATATGCATGCAAGATATCATCCCTCAACCATCATAAGCATTGAGGTTCATCTCAAGCAAAGACTCTTTTACAAGTATTTCAGGGGAGTTTTGAGTGAATGAGTACTCACAATGCTTCTGTCATCCTCTGTGGCTGGCCTTATTGTTGTGAGAACTTTTGGTCAGAAAATTGTAATCTTTCCACAGGAACGGTGTAGTACCTCACCCACATCTTCCAAAAGAGTGGGGGTTTTTTGCCTTTTTTTTTTTTAATGCCCTCCAGTCCATGTCCTGAATACCAAAAACTTCTCTTCACTGTTCTGCCATGTCTCAAAGCCTCACTTTGTGACCTTTCCAGTGGTCCTTTGAACCTCATCCTTTGAGCGTAATAAAACAAAGTTCTCTGAGTAAGAAACTGTCTCCCTCTACAGATGACTGAACCTGAACAGAAATTTTCGGAATGTTCTGGTAAAGCCCCAGTAGGTATATTTCCGTAGGCCAAGAGAAGGAATAGATTTGTACTATTTCAAAATCTAAAGGTGCACACATACTGAACTTCTTCAAGATGATGCAATAGAGATATACACTAATTTAGTATAACCTTTAGAGAATTCTTTCAGGATTTTCCCGGGGGTTTTTTTCCCCATGCTACTAATTTGCTAATCCCTTCCAACCCAAACCATTTTATGGCTCTTTGATATGAAAGAGTTGACAGTAATTTTTGAAGGGTTCAACACACAAGCTGCAAATATGCCTTCTTAGTGTAAGTGGAGTTCTGGGAACTGCTGCCCGTTCAGGTATTTGACAGTTATAGAAGTAAAAACAATTCCCTCCTTCAGCAGTGATTTCTTCTGTACCTTTCATTAGGAGCACCAGGGACCCACATTTCGCACACTTCATCTAGTGTTTTGAACAGATAAGTCAGTAACTCTGTGCCAGGAAAATTCCGCTTTCTTTTTAGCTTCTTGCCTTTGGATTGTTTCAGCTACTGAAGCAACATCAGAATGTCAAGTGTATAGTATTGGGTAGCAGGAATCTGAGAACTGTTATTTCCTAGGAAAATTGCAAGTATCATTACATAGCATACAACTGATCTTTTCTATACCTATGTCAGAAGAGACTGAATAGACAGGAGCAGTGACTTCACATGCTAGTAACTCACCTTCAGGTTACTAGCAAGAGCAATCTTTGGTTTACCTACAAATCATAAACCAGCACCTATTTATTTTTCTTGAATTTAGTAAATCTGAACTGAAAATTTTTATCTTCTGTAATATGATTCCTGACTCCTAGCAGTATAACTAACAGTATACCTAACAGTATATAGATCAGCAATAAATGACCAAGTCAGAAGCAGTCACTTTCACCATAGCAGAGAATAGTTCCATGTTTCTGGACCAAGGCTTGGTCCAATTATTCTGAGGGCTTTTTAGACTGGTGTCTGAAGGAAGCATCATCTATTTAGGTCAAATACGATCTTTGACATTTTCTGCCTTCCCAAAAACTCAAATAATTCAGGACTACTACACATTTAATCCTAACATACACTAAAATGTATGAGAACCTGGAAAAAGTCTGGACTTGAAAGTATTTTTCTTGAATCAACAGAGTCTTGTACTGACCAAGTATGAGACTGTTGACTTGATTGTAATGAATATTGATCCATGGAATTAAAGAGAAATACGGACAATCTGAAATATTACCAACACTGACTTGAACAGTGGTTAAATTGCATTTTTTGGTTTTGTGTTCATGTCATTTACATAGCAAAAGAAATTGCTGCACCTTCTCGTCTTTCCTCAAGAGCAATATAAACCTGTTAATCTCTTTTTTTAAACCCATTTTTAGTGGCTGTAATATCTGCTTTTATAGTCCTATTGCCCTTCTGATTTACGTGTAGAAGAGGTCTTTTTGTGAAATAAAATATTACTGATTAAAATGTGATCCTTTCCCGGGAAGATATCTAATCAAAAGAAGAAGAATTGCCAAACTTCTCTACTATCTCTATGAATAAAAAGGGTAAAATTCAACCTGACTTTGTTTAAACTGTCTTTAATATAAAATCACAACCTTGCTTTCTGCCATTACCTTCTACCAAGGGTCTGCCACCTACTACTCCACAGCATAATTTTAATCAATTCCAACAAAATTTAAAGCAGAAAATACCAGCAAGGGTAATTTCTCACATGAGCAGCTGCTACATTACAGAGGGGAAAAAAAGGACGTAAGGGAATAGAAAACAAGTACTGAAAGCACTTGCAGATAGCCTGTCATATGTTGATTTTGAGAACTGAAAAGATCAGATATACTCTTCTGTCGCAGGGGACCCCTAAGCAATGAATCAGGCCTATGCACTGGCAGTAGTCCTTACCCTCTCTCTTGTTTTTTAAAAAGAAGTCTGTATTTTATATATGCTTCCTTAAGCTAGGAATAGCCTTACTACTAGCGCCTAAACCCCAAACTTTAAAAGATGAGTCAAGATAAAAAACAGCAGCCTCATAAACCTGAGCGTTATCGGCTTCCTTTCTAAACTCTGAGAAGTATTTTATATCTATCCCAAATTGGCCCCAAATTCTAATTTCCCACCTGGCTTTCCAGTAATAATTGGAGCAATTGGTTCTGCCTTCCTGAGGTATTTGCCGATATAATCCATTTTTAGGTTTTCCTAAAAAGAAGATGAATGAATTTAAATAAGAATAAAGATTGCATCCAGAGATAAAAAACAGAGGGAAAAAAAGGACAAGTTCTATATTCTTGTACCCCCCATGACAAACAACATTGATTTACAGTGTTACAAATCAGCCTATTCCTGAATTGTCATTACAAAGTGTCATCAAAAGAGAAGCAAATAATCCAGGGAGGCTGTGATTAACTAGTAGCTGGCCTACAGTTTCTGCAGTTCTGTATGAACGTTGACCAAAAGGCTATTAACCCATAAATTATGCCTCAAGATAATTCTAAAAAAAAATTCTTTTTTTCAAGTTTTATTTTTAAAAATTTTGCTTTTCCCATGGGATCAATTTCCCATCTAAATTTTAAAAAAAAATTACTAAGATGACAAACAAAACAAGAAAAAAGCTAAAAGGCTAAAAAGTATTTCTTCTGAAAACCAAAATATTTCCCCTTTAAAGTGATACTTCAGTAATCACCTGGAAAGCTAATTTGTTTGCCTAATATTGTTAATCACTTTTATTGGCCTAGCTCTTAAATGCATTTCCATCAATGCAAAGTTTCTTGGAACTTTCAGAAAGTTTATTCTGGTGACTTCTTGGAGTTGCAATGAGCTCGGAGTGTTTGGGCTGGGAATCAGCATGCTAGTAATTCCACCAAAAATCTGGCAAAAATACATGGTTTCATTTCTAGGGAAGAAAAAAATTGGTAGAATTCTGTAACCTATGTCTTTTAATGAGATATGGTTATGAAGGAAATCTGATTTCATACTACCTAACACATTTAGTAGAAAACCCAGTTAACAATGAAGACTGTCAACACTAGAAAGAAAAAGAGGGTTTCCCCCACCAAAATGGAGTGAAGGTGAAGGTGCTGGAATGTGATTAACTGAACCTGAGCCTCATCTGGTGTAAGTCTGAAGAAGAGATGCTTCACCTAGTGAGTAATTTAAAACCACCTTGAAGTAGAGTCACTTTTCATGATGAATGTTCATTTAGGATCAGTAAAAGTCAGGCTGAGGCATTAACATGATAGAAGGTGAATTGCTAAATACTAAATGGTTTCCCCTCTATCATGAAAAAGAAACTAGGACTTGCCAAGTTGGGCTTTTAAATGTCAGCTTCCTGGAAAATTCAGGTGATCTCGTCCATATAGCAGTATGATTAGGACCTAGAATTGTGTGCATACTCCAAGGAAAAAAGAAAGTAAGTAAAATAGATCTGTTTTAAAGTCAATAATATTCAGTACTCAAATATATATAGGCTATTCTGTAGTAGGATTGGTGTTTTGAGGGTTTCAAGAGGTCATCCCAATGATTCAAGGCACGATATTGTTCCTAAAAGGCTTTTGTTAACTTGCACCAAAAAATTCTTAATAGTGGTAGAGACTTTACAGCTTCATTACTCTGTTCTACTGCTTTATTTTCCTTAACAGTAGCATTAAGGGTATGTTCTAGCTATATTCTAGCACAGCTGCTTGCTGAAGTTAATACTCAAGGACAGAAATTAGAACCCAAATCCAAGAGCTTTATTCACGAACACAGCATATTTTATCAAGCACTTCATGTAAATAGATTATTCTAAGCTTGCCTACAAACGATAACACAGCCATTCCTACGGAAGAGCTCTGCATTAGAACTTCGCTTCTGCTATACTTAGTTGAAATGTTTAAAAAACAAGGTTGTAATAACCTGTTTCTATACTTTTGTAGCTCTTTAATGCCTTTAGATTCTTAATTTATAAGTTAGAAGTTTAACTATTATGATGGGGATTCAGAAAAGAGTTTTTTTATTTACCCTCACATGTTCTTGAACACAGCCCCTTTTTTCGGACCGGTATTCAGACTGTTACTTCAGAATGCTGTTTAAATGCAGATAAATCTAGAGCATTTCCAGGTGGGATCACATGGCAGGCTAAAATTAAACTTCAGCTGATCTTTATTTAGGCATGTGAGAGTTCTCAAAATTATTGGACTGTAAATTGTGTTCCAAGAGAGAAGGCTTTAAAAATCGGTGCATTAGAATGAATATAAATCTTTCCTACGATGACAATACCTGGATATGTCCAAGTCTTGTGGTAGAGAGTCTGCTTTCCTATCTACAACTGGAACCTTGTGCTGTGTCCCCTCTTTATTTTCAGATTAATATGCTTTCCATGATGTTCATTATTGCGTCCTACAACAGTAGTCTTACAGGCTTGCAGCTCTAATGAAATGTGTTATCCACTGCAGCAGTATGTGAATAATGTTTTGTCTGTTAGGGGAAAGCTTTGGTGTATGTATTTCTCATAAAGGATTCCTAAGAGTTTGTCCTGTAAAGGCCTTTGTAATTACTTTAGGCTATTATACATTGGTCTTCCCTTTTGTGCATTATTTATTCTGATGTTACTAGGCTATGACTGCGTGGGAATCAAATGGACAGAAGACTAAACAAATCTAGTGGCTCAAAGTAATGTGCTATGTGTGTAGAAGTTGATGCAAAAGTTCATTTATCCTTATTTTCAAAGGGTTTCAGGGTCTTCAAACATAGGTGTATTCTATGGGTTTAAATACTCTATTTTTCTGCCTCAATCCAGTTGCTGTTCCAGAAGGTTATGGGTGTCCCACAGATTCTTCATCACATCTGCCATTCCAGATCAGATACTTCAATTTAACAAATCTTAAATGACCTCAGATCCACATGTAAATAGGCATAAACCTGATTCTTCCTACAGCCAAGGCTGTAGTAAGGTTTTCTTTCACTGTCAGCTACCTGGAGTGCCAGTCCTTTTCCACTATCTGTTAAGAGCCAAAAGATCATAATGAAAATTTAAAGCATTTATTTTAGCTTCCTCATCTAATGTTTAAGTGGATCATATCAGATAAGATTAGTGCTACCAAATGGTCCCAGGTTTGCAAGTGTGTTAATGCCATCCATTGCAGAAGTCTTTATTTTCTGAAACACCCTTTGGTATGCTTTCTCTCTGTCATACCTTCTTGTTTAATATTTCTCTAGATTTTTTTTTTTTTGTCTGCCACATTGGCTTTGGACTCCGACTGATTGAGATGTGATAACTTAGCATGGCTGAATTTACATGCCTTGGAAAATGCACAAATCTCATGGAGACCAGCTGGGTCAAACATCTGATATATACACCTGCCTTCATGTTTCACACTGCTGTAGTACCTAGAAGTCCACATTCTTTTCAGAAGCCTGGTAACATACTCCCTACGATAATTAATCAGCTTGGGTGATTTACTATTCCTGAATGTATCTCGCATCAATGCCTGCTGAGTGTGCTATAGATTCTTTCTGTTTCCTCCCACTGCTCATCCAATTTCTATAGCATTATTCACCAGCCTCCTGATTGCCTTGGCTGTGCCTGGCTGAGTGTTTAGCTTTTTAGAAACATATTCGTATTCATGGAACACTCTGTTATATTCTTGAAGGAATTGGATTGATCTGAATGCAATTATTTGCCTTTTCTATGAGCTATGCCCTTCTTAGTCCAATCGTCTGAAGAGTTCTTTCTTCGCAAGTAAAGGAGACAAAAGAGATCTTTCCATCTTGTCTTTGGACATTTGAGAGATTAACAGAAAAGACACTTTATCTCACAGCTTATATGTTGGTTTTAAGAATATTTTGGGGTTTTTTTTATATTTTAAAGCAGTATGCAAGTCTCTGACTTTATAGAGGCACATTTTCCACACTATTTTTGTATTTGAAAAAGTGAAGCCTACAACATACCTACACTGAGTATCTTCTTTCTTATTCAGTGCATCCTTTTCAAACACATCCACAAAGCATAGGGAAGCAAATTCTTGTAAAATTAATCAAGCACTTGTAATACAGATTTTTTGATTCAGAAACTATCAGTGTAACAATAGGTTTTTAAAGTCTGTGATAAGTTTGTGCATGAAAGTTGACATTTCCAAAGAAAGGAATCTGAGCAGTGTTAGAAAAAGAATAAAAGAAAATTAACATGAGGGGTTTTTTTTCTGTTGGTGAACATTTTGGGCACAAAAAGGGCTTTCACAGCAAAAGGTAAACAGAACTTGGGAAGCAGATCTTAGGAGATGCTCTTCACCTCTCCTAAAAACCACACCTTACCTAGGTGTTGTTCCACTGATTAAAGGAGCTACTCCAGATATAGAAAATTATAGGAAGAAAATGATATATTGAAGACACTCAGCTTACCTTCAGAAAATGATATTTGGTGACACTTGGAAAAATACTGCTGCATGGGAAATAGATTTTTACAATTCATCTGCAGCAGCAGAGACAATGCCAAACTCTATTGTTTTCCAACAGAAATCAGAAAAGCAGCATGGGTGAGGCAAAGCCAGTTTTCCTAACAACATTTCTCATTCTCCAGACAAAACCCAGTAACTAATGTGTCATTGTACACTGTTTTTTTTTTCCCAGACTCTTGAAATTGTCTTGTTGAACCTACCTTCTTTTATGCAAGTACAGATCTATCAAGGAGGAAAGGCAAAGAGGCCATAACCTCCCCATAAATGTCTCATTATTTTGGATATGTGCCTTCCTACATTTTAAGAGAGAAAAACCACTCTGAAATCACAGCTACATCCAACTATAATATGACAAATCAATTCCCTCTTTATTGGCAGAATCTACTGCCCTCAGGTTAGTTGTTCTGAATCAAATTCCAAAATTAAATATTGCAGTTATCTTGTTGAGCAAAGCTGAGTAATTTTTTTCAAGTACAATTTTCTGCCACTGGCTAAAGATTCTAAATGGAAGACAGCTTGAAAAATGGATATAATAGGAAGTGATGCAAATCCTGACAGAAAGGACACACATGCAAACAACAAACACATCCTTTTATCCCTGCCCCTCTCTGGGATCAACTGAATTTGTGGATACATATTTAAAGCATTGACCAAAAGTAATAATTATTCCAATTTCTGATATAATTTTTGAGTAGAAATTTCTTTCTTATGGATACTATGTCTGTTATGATCATAGTTCAAAATGAAAAAAAGAAATCATATCTTTTTGGATGCATTTTGTGAATTTATCTATATGATTATGTTAATAACCTCAAGTACAAAACAGCAGATTTTTTACATAAAAACGTCCAAAAATTTATCTGAACAGATTTCCTAAAGAAATTACAATTTTGATGAAGTTTTAACTGTTTAATTAGAATAATCCTAACAAAAATTAGGAAGGGATGCATAAAATTGACATCTTCCTTTGTTTCCTAATGAATCATTTGAATGACTAACCTGATCTTTATAATGCAGTCACCTGTAACGACACAATGAGACTTCCAATACTTTCCCAACTGACTGAAGTGCTTTAAGTCCTGTGTAAATACTTGTTTTATGGTAACAAGTTACCTTTGATGCTTAGCAGAGGCACTTCAAGGTTTCTGCATTATTTTGAAATTGGCATAAGTGGAAAAGACAGTGCTTCTATCTGGAAACTTTAGATAATGCACACTGTGCATTCTGTCCTTCCATCTGTTCTAATGGCCTTTAAACATCTCCAGTGAAGGAGACTCCACACTCTCTCTGGGCAATCTGTTCCACTGCTTGGTCATTGACAAAATAAAGAAGTTCTTCCTCATATTGAGGTGGAACTTGCTGTGCTTGGTTTCTGCCTGTTGCCACTTGTCCTATTGCTTGGCTCCACTGAACAGAGCTCAGCCCATCCTCTTGTCATCGTCCCTGCAGATACTGATAGACATTGGCGAGCTCTCCTCTCAGTCGTCTCTTCTCAAAGTTGGATAGGCCCCATTGTCTCAGCTTTTCCTCATAAGAGGAAATCATTTTTATAACCCCTTGATGGACCTGCTCCAGGAGCTTCATGTCTCTTGTATTGAGGAGCCCATAACTGGACACAGCACAGCATATGTGGCCTCACTAGGGCTAAGTAGAGGACAGGATCACCTTCCTCAACCTGCTGGCAATGCTTCCTTTGGCCTTCTCGGAACAAGGACACATGGAAAGTACATGGAGAGCTTGTTGTCCACCAGGACCACGAGGTCCTTCTCTGCAGAGCTGCTTTCTGGCAGGTCTAACCTGTGCTCCTCCCCAGGGGCAGGACCCTGTATTTGCCTTTGTTGAATTTCAGAAAGTTCTTCTCTGCCCAACTCTCCAGCCTGTTGGGGTCCTTCTGAGGGGCTGCACAGCTGCCTGGAGTATTAGCCACTCCTCCCAGCCTTGTGTCATCAGCAAACTTGCTGGGAAGCATCTACCCCTTCATCCAGGTCATTGGTGAATTAGCTGAACAAGTTTGGACCCAGTACCAAAACCCTTGTGGGATATCACTTGTTGCAGGTCTTCAACCAGACTCTGCGCCACTGATCAAACCCCTCTGAGCTCTGCTGTTCAGCCGGTTCTCCATCCATCTCACTGTCCACTTGTCCAGCCTTCACTTACTGACTTTGTCTACGAGGATATCATGGGAGATGGCATCAAAAGCCTTACTGAAGTCCAGGTAAACAACATTCCACTACTCTCCCCTCACCTATCCAGACAGGAGTTGGAATTCCAGTGGTGCTTGTGACAGGAGAGACTGCCTCCATTGAGTTAAAGGGAGTTTTGCTGTTGGAATTCAGTATTACCCCATTTGAGTTCTGCAATAAATTTTGAAATAAATTAATATATTCCATTGCATTGCACAGGAAACCTTGCTTCACTCCTACATGAATTATAGAATATTTATACATAGTCATGACACACATAGATGACATGCACAGACAAATACATGTAGTGGGCTGGATGAATAATGTTTAACAGTTTAGATCAGGCTGTACTTCATTAAAGTCAATGAATTTTGGCAGCCTAACATTGGAATGAAAGAAGAGGGATCACACAATGAGAAACTTTCAAGTACTGTGAAAAACACAGGAGTGGTGTGGGAGAGTGCAGAAAAATCAAGTTTGAAGCATTCAGATGACTGAGCAACTAAAGTTCTGCAAATGACTCCTGAAGGTAGGAAATCTGTCCTCTGAGCAAACCTGAGCTAAGACTCAATAGCTTTTACTCTATTATTTAAGAGTAGCAACATTTTTGTCCTATTCTAGAAGTGATCTTTAACTCCCCAGGTTATCACAGGGCTGATTCGATGTACTGTATTTACTTTAAATAAGCAGAACTGTATTTTAGAAAGTTGCTTACATAAATGTAGGGAATCCTTTGCAACACAAACTTGTTGGAATTCAGATCACCTGTCTTGTATTCAGAGAAATATACAAACTATGTAAGTTTTTTTGCTCCCCTAAATGGTTTCTGTACTGATGCTAGTGGCATTTTTTGCATCTTTTTTTCTTTTTTTTATTGCAGTTGAATTGTGAAAGGGAAGGTAGGACCTATGAATTATTTCAAGTGGAAAATTTGTGTAATACTTCATGCTAGGATCAAAAGTGGTATCAGCATTTTGAAATTAACTTACATAACTCTAACTTCATAAACTTAAATTTGGGCCCAAGTATTTAGAGTTGATTATTTCAACAAGGAAATACTTTGTGCTGAGACAAGGTAGAGTGCTAGGATTAAGTCTACTTCAATGATATATATGCCTACATTCGGACAAATGAACATATATGCATACACATGTGTTAGTATCCAATTATCTGAAGATGCTTCTGCCCAAATTAAGGTGCAAGTGAGACAATATGCCAAAGTCAATAGTCTGAATTTTATGTAAGAGTAGATGTCTGGTAGGGAAGGCAGGGAGAGAAGAAGGAGAGAGACATTAAGTAGAAATATAGTCACACCACACGGGTCACTGTGGCATCCTTCCTGTGCTTTTTCCTCTGGTCTTCTTGCTGCTGGGAGTCCCTGGAGTGTTCTTCTGGAGGTACCACTTTTATACAATCTAAGTCCCAGGTATCCACAGAACGTAGATGCTGTTCCCATAACTTGGGCTGGCATGTTTACTTCCTTTCTCATGATTTGCCATGATGGGAATTTTTGTCCGGGTAGGTTACGCAGATCTGCCTCAGCCTGGCGCCTTCCTTCTGTTGCCTTCTGCACTTATTGCAAGTTCCCCCATCACAGGGGAGCAGGGGGTTTTGTCCAGTGTGCTGATTCCAAACCTTCACCTCAGTTTAGGACTGGAATTAGTGCCTTCCTGTTTGCTATCTGTGCCTGTCGTGGTGCCTTATCTTACGGGAGCTCTGACAATGTCTTGAGATATTTCACTGCTTTCTTTAGGTCTCAACAATGTGTGTGCATGTATATATAGATAATTGTGCACATATACAAATTATTGAATCTCACACACAGACATATACATACAGATGTACACATATATATTATGAATTAATAGTTTTTTGACATACCTGTTTGGAAATCAAAAACAAACCTGGGTTCTGAATGAAATGCTTCATCTGTGTCTATGGAGTTCTTCATTATTCAAAATACCCCTGTTGTTTCATTAGCTTTTATAATCTGGAGAATGAACATGACTTTTTAAATTGCAATGGATAACAAAAAAAGACAATACCTGTGTTGCATAGTGGCTCTGATATAAAAAGGCAACAAATTCTATTAATATTCAGTTTTACAATTGACTTTCACGTGTCCTACTAGTTTAATGATCTTCTTTATTATATACAATTACAATAATTTGACGATTCGTGATTTCACTGGAAATTTCTTTTGATTCTTAAATAGAGGATAAAGAGAATTACTATCTGATCTTTTAGATTTTGCAACCTGATTAAGTGATTTGGGCATTTCTTTGAGTAGTAAAAGTTTTATTTCAGTATCATACTCGTTCTGTTTCTATGTTAATTATCTAATTAAAAACTTAGAGTTTTGTCTATTATATAAAAAAAATCTAATTCAATATCTTATTGCGGCTGAGACCTCGGAAATGGATAATGCAATAAGAAATTTTATCATGGGAATTATGGGAGGATCAGCCACTTAAACAAAAATTTTGTAATCACTGGAATGAAATAACCATTCTGAAGGTACAAGTAATCTGACCTATTTTAGAGATCTATTTGCAAATAAGACAAACTACATTCTAGAAGAGTAATCCCTCAGATGAAGACACTGACGCTCAGGCAGATGAATCCTAGCAGCAGGGTCTATCTCCAACAGACGTTAGGTGACAGTCACTGTAAAATGTTAGTCTAAATGCATCAAGAAGTAACTTTTAAGCACATTTAACTTTATTTGACAAAAATGCTAATTTGATTTGGTCTGCAGTTCTAAAACGGCTGCTGTGCTGAGCACTAAGAGCAATTACCATTTGGAGTGTTAAGTTCCATAATTATCTTGAATTAACAAGAAGCACAAGATGGTATCACTTTGGGTTTTTTTGTTTTATTTGTCAGAAAAGGCCCTAATTAGGGCATGAAAAATAGCATAGGGAGAGGTTTTGGTTTAACGGTTTACTCAGATACAACATAAGCATTTTGAAATCACAGACATATAATCGTTATGAACAACCAGGTTTATTTAATTAAAGATGAACACTGAAGCAGGTCAAAAATCTACCAATTTTGTGGATCTTTAGATTGCAAGTAGCAATTCTATTTTAATTGCATTTATATAATTTAATATTTTCAGTTCTCCAACTTCAGTGTTTCTAACCAGTCTGATGGGGCTTTTTTTAATTGTTCTTGTTTATTTGATTGGTCGGGGTTTTTAGTTTGTTTATTTGTTTGTTTTGGTTGCTTGTTTTTTTAAACATGGCAAAAGGAATTTTGCGGAATTAGTGATCAATTTAGCAATAAAATAGAACCTCTTTTGATTCCTCTTGGGGAAAGCCGCATACTAGTCCTCTCTTTTTTCCACCTTTCAAACCTCACTGGAAAAAGTACAAAAAAAAATGAACCCAACACTGTAGAGATGATAAAAAGATTGTAGAATTCTTCCACAGTTTCATTTATTGACACAAAACTCTTTAGAAAGAAGTAGGAATACTCCCGATTCACTGTATCTTGAATTCTGTAGATCCACAATTACAGATTGTCTTTTAATTGGTTTTGTCTCTCCGAAGAGTTGATGTCTCGTATTTGCTAAAAGAATTTTGCCCACAAAAGATGTTAGCAGATAGCAGTTTCCCTGTTGACCTGTGACAAGCCTGGCAAGAAGCTCTGGGTGCCTAAAGAGACCAGATATGCTCCTCTCTCAGTCCTGTACCTCTGTGGAGATAGGGGGTCTCACCCTGTTCACCTCACTGTAGTTTGCCAAGAGTCATAGCAGACAGAGTTAACATCTGTTATAATCTCGAGGGAAAACTCACAACTGGAAACACAAGTAGATTGTATTAAAACACAACACAGAGAATTAGTAACTTCCTCTTTTTTTTAGGCAGTGTCCCTACTATTTATCATCACTGACAGTTCAGTATGTCTAAGACTTGAACTGTGGTCTCATATAATTTTAGAATTAGACTTTAGGATGGGCATGGAAATAAAATCAACTGTTCAGGAAACATCACTCTCTAATTCAGTGGTTTCCTCAGGGCTCAAAGCTTATCAGTATTTAGACCTTTAGTTCACTGTTGGTTAATGGAAGGAAGACAAGGGTCCTTCACCTGCTAGGATGGTGGAAGATAAAGGACTCTGGGAGCTCTTAGAGGAACAAAAATGAAACTGTGCAGAAGAAGAGACAAAGGTGATGTGGGAACTAGTCAGAGGGCATAAAATAATTCTAATGTTCCAGACCATGGGCCTCTTTGGAAGCACGGACTGAAAGTTTGGGGAGAGAGCAGCCCATGAGGAAATTTGGCGTATGTTTGTCAAAACAAGACTAAAGAAAAACATGAATTTCATTCTTCAGATTTTCCTATCAAGGGATTGAAGTATCCTTGAGCTCTGAGGTGCTCCCAAGCTGTTACATTCCTTCTTTGTGTTCAGCCTAACAGCTGGGCCAAAGAGACAGAAGCCAACGCGCTCACTTCTTAGAACTGCCAAGCTGTCTTTAGATAAACTCCACATTCAGCTGAGTCCAGCTCACTTCATGAACACTCATTCCCAGTATTAGAAACCTTTGGGGTTCACGACCAGCATTCCATTTATATAGAGCAAACCCAGCTATACACAATCAGGCAGAAAGATGTTATCTGATGCATCTGGGCTCTCCAGCTCCCCCCAGCAAAAAGGAGCAATGAAAAACTGGGCTTGCATTCATGCTACAGCACTGCTGACTTCTATCTCCTGCAGCAAAACTCTGGAATGAACTGGACTTGCTTTCATGCAGAAGTGCTAACTTGTTGATAGCACCACAGATATATTTAAAGCTCTTTTCCCAAGGCAGCCTCTCTTTATTGTTGACAACAAAGTGGATATGCTATGAAAAGAGATTTTTGTTTTCAAACAGTTGGTGAATAATGCAAGGACCAGAAAACAGATTCAGTATTCTTTAGACTTCTTAAAAATGAGCAAAACTAGAAATATGCAATTGATGCCCAAAGCAATTTTAAAAATACTGAAAGTCCTGTCATTGGAGACAGTGTCTTTTTCCCACAAAGCAATAGATTTTTTCTTTTTGTGCTCCCATGGCAAAATGTGCAATGTCCACTCTGATCTGATCAACAGAACTTGGTTAAGACACTCTTCAAATCCGATTTTTTTCTGAGAAAGTCACTTGTACAATGAAAGCAGCAATTTTTCTTTAAACAATATTAATTTAGAAAATTTCTTTGTGGTCACTGTTACTTGCATACTGGGCTGCAAAATTAACTGTGCAGGGAGCAGGTCATATTCTTCCCTTCCACTGGGTGCTTGTGAGTATGAAGAAGATGAAGCCAGACTCTTATCAGAGCTCAGCAGCCAGAATAGGAAATAGACAACATTCACAAGTTGAAGTAAAGGAAATTCCAACTGACTAAAAGGAAAAATAAAAAGCAAACCAAACCAACCAACCTAACAAAGACATAAACAAAAAAATTTTGGTTTTCAAAACTCTCCAAACAAGCTCTGTTCAACCTCATCTAATGTGGCACTTAAACCTATGAGTGTGAGGTAGGACTGGAGAGCTCCAGCAGTCCTTTGCTCAGTGAATCATCCTATCAGTTTACAATTGCTTCATAAAGCACGCTTTAAACCAGCATTATCACTGTAAAATGCCATTTTTCCTTTCTCTCAACCTCATCTCACCCTTCATGGTGACAGAAGGTGTGTGCTGATTCAGGTTAGGTGACTAACCCAAAATCAATACACTGGGGTGGGGCAGGGAGGGGGTGAAGTTGCAGTGAGTAGGATCATTTCTGCCAACGAGCTCCCTAGGCAGATGAACAAACATCCATGGCTACGGGAGATAAAGCCAGGAACACTGTGTGGGAAGCAATAACCAGGAGTGTGGAGAGAGCTCTTTCAGCATTAGGGCCTGTTTATGACTTTTTAAGAATCAGTGATTAGTTACAGGTTACGACCTTTTCAGCTAGGCTGGTGCTGAGGATGGTATAATTTTCGTTAAGGGAACATCTCATCAGGAAGAGTTTAAAGAAGAAATCCGGTTCAACTGTTTATTAAACACTCCATAGTATTTTTCATAACCACCGAGCTGGTTGAATTCCTCCCAGGTAATTAGGTTCTATTGCTTGAAGTTCCCCTCTGCGACTGCCTACAATAATTGCATTCTTTTCTTTCCCTAATGACCACAAGGCCTGCAATATCTGATCACAGGCTTTGTAAATAAGGGGTTATTTAAAAAAAAAAAAAAAAAAAGGTTTGTTAAATAACAGAAAAAAAACTCAAGCCAGGTTGGTTTTTTTGCACTTTCTTTGTCTGGGCAGAAGGATGATGGTTTTGAGGTAAACCAGTGAGGAAAACTCATCAATTTTTTCTTTTTTGTCTGTGCCAGTTGCACCAGTTTTGTCTTTTGACAGCAGAGGAGTTAATTCTGCCTTTACCAGTGCCTGTTTTCAAAGCATAACAAACAGCTTTCAAAATCAGAAAGTACACTGCTCAGCAGGGTAGCAGACTTGCCTTGTGTTTCTTGAAGCATTCTTGATAAAAAATGCTCTTTTGCTGCAGCTTATATGGCACATGGAAGAAGGAAGTAAATTCAGCATGAAGCTTGAAAACTCCTTATTTTGTTGTCTCTTTATGCTTCTCTGAGATAGTTTAGAAAAGCAGTGAAGATTACCAAAATACATTTAGTTGCAATTACTCTCTTTAACTGTAGTTGCCTGACCCTTCTGATTAGAACTGCCTATAATTACTTCTATTTTTTGTGCAAATAATGATTGTAAACATATAATACAGACCATGCAAAAAATAGATGTACAAAAAGTGCAAATACAAAAAGTATTTGATCCAAGACAACTCAGAATTTAAAAAGAAAAAAGTATACATGATGATTTTTGGTGCTGTTTAGGGTAATGCCATCTTTCTATGCTTGTTAAACCTCAGTTCCTTCTTAACTGAAAATAATGGTACTATCCTTTCTAAATTTTAGGGGTCTTCTCACTGTCACTAACATTATTATTATTAAGGGATAAAAATAAATATTTTACTAAGAAGAAATAGTGCAAGCTGCTGAAAGTATTTATCACGAAAGGTCTGAGATAGAAATTTTGATTTTTTTGATGGAAATTATGACTATTAATTGACAGCATGATGGACACCTCAGGCTAAATTCTATTAAATGTAGAGGGTTCTTTATGTTATTTTACTGAATTTTATTGTATGGATTTTATTTCGAAATTGGAAGTTGCATGCCTTGCACAGTATAATTAGATATCTTGTGAGTCATTTCAGCAGCAAGTTTGCAGTCTCCCACATCAGTATGATGTCCTTTGTCAGAATCATGGACTTAAAAGTCTGCATTCTTTCCTGCAGCCAAACGACGTTGGGAAGGAGGAATGAAAATGGTCAGAGAAGTTAAATTGGTGCTCGCCTGAATTATGATGTATACATATGCCAAAATTTCAGATGTGAAAAAAGTAAAATGTATAGATTTGACTGGCAAATAAAGCTTCTCTCTCTTTGGAAGAGCTACCAATAGAGACCTTGTGACTTCAACACTGATAAATATAACAGCACTCAGAGACTTGCAGTTCAGCAGTGGATCCATAAAACTTTGTTTGCGAAACCTCAAACAAGGGGACACTTGGGATACATGAGGTCTGGAGCGGGTAAAATTGTGCTAAAATAACTTCAAAAATAAAACATGGTCTTCAGCTTCTTTGGCCATGAAATCTTGTGTTTCACAATGATAATCACTACACAGAAATAATTAGCCCTACCACCAATCATTAAGTTCCTTTAAATTCACATGAGTATGAATATGTCGTGTTTTCCAAATCAGATGGACAGCTTGATCCCACTCTCAGGGAAGAAAACACGGGTCAATTTTACATGATGGATTCCAATATTTTACTTTGAATTTGAGAAAGTTGGCTCGCAGATTTTAGAAAAACATTTCCTTCCAGCAGTAGGATCAGTTCATAATCTGAATTGATCTTTAGTGACTTTGTTAATGTTCCAGAGCTAATCTATATCTCTACCATAATACTTGCATATTCAAATATTTCTGCCTTTATTTTTATGCTTATGTACTCAGAGATTTATTGCTTTCATTGGGAACTCAGTAAAAAGCTGCTCAAGTCACTAAATAATGTCAAAAGCTAATGAGAACTACTGACTAGTCTTCAAATCATCTTTTTTTTTTTCTCAGTCCTCAATCATTTAATATTTGGAATGCTCTTTAATCAGTTGAAATTATTTCTGAGATTTTATGCACCTGTCAATATTTTTTTCTGACCTAGAATTAAGAGACTTGTATTCTATGAGAAAATATACATCACAGACTGTTTTTCCTGACAGATGCAGAAACAATTCGTTGGGCATAAAGTTGCTCACAAATAACATTTAAGTGGCAGCCTGACACTGGTTCTTCTACATGATGAGGAAAGAGGAGTTTGATATGGTACTTTACTGTTCTTCACACGGTTCTCTCTAGCCGTTCTGAGTGTCTCAGCTGGGGTCATGTCTAGTCATGGCCTGGCACCAGCTTGGCAAGTCATTCTCCATGAGCATTACCCTAAAGGACAGTGTATTTCCTTGGGTTTGAGCCAATTCCAAGCAGTTATCTAGTAGTCGTATCATGTCTCCTTAGGGTTTCTAAAAAGGCAATGCTGTACAGTTTTTAAATATTCTTTATGTCATCAAGACTCCTTTTGTGGTCACTCTTCAGGGGAAGGCATCTTTCTTCAGTTCATGTAAACCTGAACTGAAGGTTTAATAAATCTGTATATCAGATGTTTATTCAATCTTCTCTCTTACAGTATGAAAATCTTTCAGAATAAGGTCAAAATCCAGGAGAATATATGTTCTGTTTTCCTAAAATCTGTCTTCAGCTTTAGTTTAAACCCCCCCACACACCTTCTTACTTTCTGTTCTGAATCGATTGAAATTGTAAAGAAAGCCTGTGCAATTCCTTCAGGTTTTGGAATAATTTTCATGGGTGATGGTCACAAATGCAATACTATACTTTATTTCAAATTAATAATGAGTATACAACAGTAATAGCTTGGGGTTTTTTTCATGTCCCAGGTATTTTACATTTCAAAACCCACCAGACAAGTTTTAAATCACATTATGCAAAGAATCTATGTTGTGCTTTCTGTTTGTAAGGTCTTGCAAAACCCTGCTTCCAATTCCCATATTCACAGCTTTAATTTTTAAATGTAAATTATGACCAAGACTTCAACAGTCATCTTCAAAAGAGCAGTACTAAATCTCAGAGATTCTTGAAAAAATCATGAGTGTTGGCCTCAGTGCATAAAATCTATGAAGCATTAGCTCTCAAAACAAGAGACTGAACTTTTTCAGTTGCCAGAAAGTAAATCTACAGGAGATGTCAGAGCATTAGCTCACTATGAGATACTCCTTTGTATTCATTATTGAAAAGATTCAGCTAATTATAAAAGTTCTACTGCATGCATACTGCCCAGGAGCAGAAAAGGATTTTCAATTAATTATAAAATGGTTGAGTTTCTTTTTATCCACAGATAGATGGTATATGCTTCAGTGACTTCAGAAAATGTAGTGGGGGCGGAGCTTCTAAGCCAGACAGATTTAAACACCAAGATATGTGTGTTTTCTTTTCACCTTTTCTGGTGCACACCATTTTGAGAAAACTTTCATCAAAAACGTTTTCCAGTTGCAGGTGGACTTGATGTCAAATCCAGGTGAAGGCCAAGAAGTCACAGTCTCAAATTCCCTTATTTGGGCACTCTCAAATTCCAAAACAGGGGATTGAGTACCTCTTTTCTGTGTGGCACCAGAGAGAGGTCCCAGCATCTGAGAGGAATCAGTCTCTGACTTTTTTTCTCTGAAAAGTCCTGTGTAAATGTTTCAGGTGATCGTATTGAAAATTTTCAGTCTTGCACTATAAATCGTTTCCCCTTGCATCTCTGCTACCAATCTATCATATTCTTACATAACTGAATATTAGGCCCTTCTGTTTTACTAAAATCCATAATTTTCAGCTCACCTTTCTTTGTGAAAGGACTTCTACTATCTCTCCCTTTCCTCAGGGAAGTACAGAAACTCAGAAACATTTTTGGCATTTTCATCCCTACAGAAGATTGCCACCTCTTCTGTAGTGTCATTTTGTTCACCTGGAACATGGACTTAAAATTTTGACCTCTGCCATTGTTTTTATGTTATATATAATTCCACTTACTTAACTGGTTTCTTACCAGTTCATGAACACTCTAAATAGGAGTTCATTTTCCCTCCCTCTTTTTCTTTCCATCATTTCAGTCTTCATCACAAATCTCCGAGTGGATTTGTGTAAGTGCTGTACTGTCCCTGTACTTTTTCTTCTGCTCTAGGTTTTTATATAATATTTTTTATTCAAACATATTTCTGTGGAATTTAGCCATACACATCAGTTCAACAGTGCAATGAAACACCAACTTTAGGATATGTCTGTTACAGCAGCTTGAGGGAATCAGCATTGCATGAAATAAAGAATAATGGCACTACTGAGTGCTGAATGAGAGGGAAAATGTAAAGTGTGCTTTCCAATGAAAAGCAGGTACATTAGTCTATAAATATTTCTGGTGAAAGGCTAAAAACTTAAAAAAAAAAAAAAAAAAAGGCATTTAACAGAAGGTTCTGGGCAGGAGCTGAAAGGTAAATTGATATTTCTCCAGACTGGTAACTTTAGGAACCATGTCCCCATTACTGTAAGATGCTTTCAGGCATCAGTCCTCCACAGACTGTAGAACTTTGAATTCTGCATAATGCTATGGAATACTCTGCAGAACATTTCTGTTCATCTCTCCTGAGCAAAATTTGGATTAAAAGGTTTTTTTTAGTTTTGACTGTGCTGATTCCATATTTATCCTGATTAATGGAAAGGATCATCCTCCATTGCTCTGTTGGACAGATCATGCAGGTAGTAGAATCCCAGTAGTGATTACAAGTATTCATTTTTATGCTAAAATTTCCCAGGTTCTCTACAGCCAGCCCCAAAATACTCTGATGGTCCTGGAAGACAGATTTGGTTTTCTTTCATATATTAGTCACAATGAGCTTTGTTAGATTTATCGCAGCTCTTATTGTCACACAGAATAGGCAATGTCTCATACTCTTACACTTTGTAGTCCTATTAGCAGCAATAATTTCAGTAATCATTCTTATTTAATGAGAGAGAAATAGCATCTCAACAGTGGGCTGCTACCACTGCACCAGGTAATGTAAGTAGGCAAAAGAAAATCTATATTAATATAAGAGCATACCTGTCTTCCACATGAACAGTCAGTGCAGAAGCTTTAGCTCTGGTGCCCAAGCTGTGCAGCACACACGGCTGTGCTCTCCAGTGTGTAGCTCCAGGGAGGTATGAGCAAGACTTTAAGCATATTTCACTGAAAGTGCCTCAGAGCTGCAGTGTAAATCTGAGGGGGAATCTGGAAATCATGATGTGAGGAGTGAATAGGCACATTCTTACCAAAAATCTTCATCTCCAGCTATCACAATAGTGTGTCTACTAGGTTTATAGCATGAAAGAGTGCTAACATATTGTGTTAGCTTGGGTATGTGTACGGACGTATTTGTGTATACAAATGCCATCTTCCACCTCCTTCTCAAAGAAAGCCTTATAGAGTTACATATGCCACCATGTGTTAAGTAATTTTTTTGTGGGCTATAAATGACTTGGCCAAGCTGTGAAATGAAACAGCTTGTTCCACTGCACTAACAGTGCAGGCTCAGTGCTTATTGTCTGTGCAGTAAATGTTCGGTGAGTCACTCTCCAAACGAAGCCACATCATATGTGGTTCTTACACCAAGTCCTATTCACTGTGTATAAATCCTTGTGATAGGACAGCTTTATGACAAAGGGAAAATATCAAAATATACTATTATTTTCACTGTTAAGTCAGAAAACAGTGGTGTTTTTTTCAGCTTGATTACCACTTTTAAAAACTTTAGCCTGTCTAGTAAAACTAAGCCTTTATTAGATGTGTAGGTAACATCTACTCCTGGAGGTAGAATTTTACCCTTGAACTGCTTTTCTATTTATCTTTCTAGTGATATAAATTCTCTAAAGACCTGCATCTAATTTTATCCATCTACCTTTGACNTTTTTTTTTTTTTTGCTTTCACTCTGTCCAAAACACTTCAAGGAATGAAAAAGCACTGCTTAAAGAGCCCTCTGCCAAAGCAAATAGGGAAGTTCTGAGGTGTTCCTGTTATGCGACGTGTTCTTGTGTTTACATTTAAATGTAATATGACTGGTTTTGCTTCTGCCTGACCCACATGTTCAGCAGACATTATATAAATAAACTTTGTTTTCATGTCACTCTGCTCACTTCTGAGTTGTCAGCAGGTTTCCTTACAGAAAACTACTATTTGGAAATGAAACCTGCAAGTACTTTGGTTTCACTGCTTTCATTTTTAGCTGTTGTTTTTAGGATATACATTGTTCTTACAACATTTTCTAAGCACTCTGTGTATTTTAATTTAGGTTGGTGAATGTTTACATCCAAGTACAAAATATTCTCTTCAAATTACTTGTCTCTTTGGATTCCCCAAAGTAAATACAATAAATGCAAAACCTACTTTGTAATCTAGTTTTCCTCTTCTGATATTGTGCTACATGAGACTTCTGAATTATATTTATACTTATTTGATCCTCTTTATTATATCTTTAAGGACATTTTCTATTATCTCTTGCTACCATCCATGGGAGTAATTTTTCTCCCTTTAAAGTGCTTATATTGTTTCTACTGTTCTTTCATCATATTGTAGCATAAGCCAAATGGACTTTAATCCATTTCCTAGGATTTCTAGTGTTTCAAGCCAGAATGTCTAATTTCTCAAAATCAAGTCGACACGAAGAATAAATAAATCTGTTGTGATATTCACATCTTCATATGTATATTCAGAGTGAGAAGGTGTAAAATTTTTTATTACTTTGAAATAGAAAATGAAGTCTGGCTCAGAAATGATTTTTTTCAATTTCAGACTATATTGTCACATGCTCAAAAACTTGCATATCAAAAATTAAAAAACAGATTTAAAATGTCTTTACCATGAGAGAGGGAAAGTAGCTTAAAAGCTGTCATCTTTTAAATGAGAACCCAAGCAAATCTAGCAAAATCCTCCCTGTTTCTGTATAGGTGAGACCCATTTTGTGTTCTCATACTGACATGGAAAAAAAGTGCAGACTCAGTCACCCTACTTCAACAAAATATGCTGTGTTACAAAAAGATTATTGTAGCATTGTGCAAATACTTTACTGCATTGTGGGTATGTCAAATTCAGACTTTTACATGAAGTTTGCAATTTTGTTCTTCCTTTAGCAACACATTTTCTCCTTGGTAAATCCGCAGTAGGATAAGCTTAAATAATCAAGGTGCAGGTTTCTCTATATGTACGGCATTAGTTTTCTTCCTCTCCCTGTATGAACTTCTATTTGTACAGAAAGCCAGGGCAAAGTGTGCCTTTCATCATCAAAATTTCAGATGTGCTGTGGCAAGCCATCTTTTATGCAGCTGAATCTGCAGCGTCTGATATGTCCCATTATGTAAGATGCTAAAACTGTGAAGACTATGAATATATATTTAGACTTGGGCAGTGATTTATGGGGATGAAAGGGAACAAAGGTTGTTGAAGAGAGCTTTTCCTTCTGAGGCTGCACAGTTCCCATTTCAGATCCAGGCTGCACCTATCTTTGAAGTTCATTTAAAATCACAAGAATAATTTCAACCATTATTTTAGCTTTCTCTCACAAATGTTATGGAAAATTATGGGGCTTTAATTTTTTAATTTTGATACTTCTAGCCTAGTTTCATTGCTTAAAAATCCATTTTCTAAATGAAAACCATTAACTTGCCTCTCAACTATCACTGAAAAAACAGCAGACACGTCCAAAGGCATTTATCCACCCAAAACCCAAAAGCTTAAAGAGATGTTATCCCTATTGCCTAGATAATTTAGGGAGTTTGCATTAGACATAAACACTTCGTCATGATTAACCCTGTCATTAGTTTGTAATTCTAATCAGAGAGAACATTTGGGGAAATCTGGTATTTGAAGGAATTGCAGAGAGAATGTTGATAGAATTATCCATCTAGAACCTAAGAATTCTCTTCCACAGAAGTGGAAGATATAAATAAGAGATAATCTAGTAGGATGTACTATGAGTTAGTTGTATAAATATCTTGACTTCCCTCACCTAATTTTTATTGTCTCTCCACCTACTACCAGTTAAATGAACACAGGTATTCTGTGTTTGTCTTCATTGTTGAAGTCAACCTGTGGAGTAATTGCTGATCACCTAAATTTAGTATTTACAAGTCTCATTATTTTCCTTCCATTTATTCCAAATATCTCTATGGTACAGGGACAAGTCTTGCTAGTGTATTGAAGAAGAGAATCTTGCTGGAGAAACCTCTGATCCCCCATACTGTCCTTTAGGGCACTGGCTTGGGCAACCTCTGATACTAATGAAACTTTTTCCTCAGATTCCCCTCCTCTAGCACTATTCCTTCATTATATTCTTCCCACTCCCTCATGAACCTTTTCCTACAATACTTTAAAACGTCACACAACAGAAATAAAGCTGGTTGAAACTGGATTGGTACAAGTACATGCTTTTATTTTTCATATTTGAGGATGTTGTGAAGTATCGGTGTTATTTTCCCACATATCACATTACTTCAGATCAAGAGTTTTTGCATATGGTATCAATGAACAGTCAGAAATGAGTTTTGAGTTTTGGTTGTTCTTTTGTTTTGTTTTTTTTTGGGGGGGGGTGGTTTTTTTTTGTTTTGCTTTGTGTTTTTCTTTCAAAAAGATGAATAAAACCTCTGAAAGGGAAGCACACACAGAACGACCAATAAATGGAACCGAGTTTTTTCTGGGAAATATTCCACACCTCAGGAGCTCAACAGGCAAAATATTTCTCTGTTTTCAAAATACATTTTGTACAACAGTTTTGTTTCCTCTTAAAATAAGGATTTGGGGCACACAGGCTAAAGTTCTGCTCCTCTCCCCATCACACAATTGCATGTGCATCACATCCAAAGAGACAGGGAGATATTAATGAAAGACCTTCTTAGCTCATCTCATAATATACAGTCTGTTCTCAGCAGTCCACAATTCAAGGTAAGGAGAGGGAAGCAAAAAAGAGAGCAGCTCCTTTGGTTCCTGTCTGCTCCGACCACAGAGCATCCCTGTGTCCCAGAGGGACCCATTTATCAGGAGTGGAACTGAGTTTGCCATCTCAAAGGATAATGGCTTCCTGCACGGTTCCCCTGCCTGTGTCAGGTAAGGGACAGAATAAATCATAGTAGCACTGAGGCCTTCTTCTATAACACCACCTAGCCTTTCCACAGGCAGATTAGAGAAGACTCTGAACACGTACTAGGGACCCTTAGCAGCTGCAGTTCCTCTTCAGAGCAGAGGTAAATAAATACAACCTTTCTCTGAGCTTCAGTTTATCCCATGAGCTGTTGATAGCACTGTGAAGAGAAAACTGAGTATCCAGTTGCAGGAGGAGCAATAAATTTCAGAACATGTATATATTTAACCTCGTATTTGTTTAGACAGACCCATGGTAGTAATCCCAACATCTATTTAAAGTACTGTGAGACAGGAGGAAATAGTAGTTAAAACTCTGTTAGATGTCTGATTTTTCTTACTGTAGAAAAAAAATGAATATAAAACCAGCCCACAGGAGAAAACTGTAGCAATTTTCACGGAGAAAGAAATATGTGTGCAAAAGGTAAAAGACAAAAAGAGGGAAATAAAAAAAAAAATAAGGACAGAAAAGTCTGGAGCCTGTAAACCTTGGGAAGCATTGTTTGTGAAGATTATTCATCATTATTTTGTGACAGCTTTGCCCCACGCAAGTAGCTCATGCCCCAGCAAGAGGATGAGAGACATGGATACAAACAGCTGGTAATGCAAGTAACTTGTGTAATGGTAAAAAAAAAAAAAAAAAAAAAGAAGACAGATTTACTTAAAAGAAGATTGGAAGGTTTTGGTTGTATTTTAGCTGCTTGATACATGTACTTTTAAAATTATAATGAATACCCTCGCTTTACTTTCAGTTGGAGTTTGTCTAGCTCTAATACAGAAATATAGATACTGTATAGATATGGGCACTGAATTATTTATTGCAATACGATCACATTGTCTTATTTTTCTGAAGCACATCTGTCTGCTGGAGGATGAACATCTGATCCTTAAAATAGTGTTAAAGGAATCCAGGAGAAACATATTTCTTGCTGCAACAGCACTGTGTTAGACAGAAAATTATGGCTGTACTAGCTTCATGGGTTACTGTGGAGACACTCTTGACAGCGGCAAGGTCTTCATCAGCCTTCCTAAGGCTTTCTGTTTTCTCCTGGGATCACACACCAAAGTTCTCCCTATGTTTATGCAATCAAAGTCTCTGTCTTCACGGAAAACCCAATGGCAGTTACTGAATCCAAACAACTCTAAGAGAAGTAAATATTATTAACTCCATTTCTTAGAGATGAAATCTAAGATCACAGGAAGCTACTAAGGAACGTGAGTCTAGTGACAGAACCCATGGTTTTGTGATCTCTTTATTCATGTCCCATATTTTAAAGCTGTAACTTTTTCTTTTTTTGAATCAAGATACTGAGATTTGAATTGGAATCTCAGATTACTTAGATTTTATGGCATGGTACTATATATTCTAACTCTCTAAATATTACAAACACATCCTAACATAGCTGAATAAAAGATTTTGTTTGATTAAAAAATAGAGCTACCTAGAAGTATTTGAGTTGCTTGATTCTGGAATATATTTTTTCTCATTACACCGTGTTAGAGATCATTATCTGAGTCCAAGTCATTAGATACCTGTGAGACAGTAGTAAAGTATATTAAAAAAAACCTCTTTATTCTATCAATAAATACTGTACAGAGCTCTCAGAGGTACATTAATTTAATCTCTCAGTATATCAAAACAAATAAAGACCTAAGGAAATTATTATCTCTTCAGTAGGCCAATATCACTGGAAGCTGTTTAGAAGGAACTTCCTCTGATATAAAATCTTTCACCATACAGTGTCTGACTCCTGAAGCTCCAGAAGAGCATTTCTTACCTACTTGGTAGACAATAATTTAATCTATAAACTTCATTTGGAAAGAAAAATACTGGGAAATATTTGTTAATATTTTTTCGTCTTGTATTTTATGTTTAATTCCACTGCTCCAGCACCCCCCAGCCACTCTTCTGGAACAGAAGAGCCCATACCAATCTATTCACAATCATGAAACAAAATGTCCATTTATGTATTTTCCTGATTCTGTTTTCTGGCCATCTGGCATCCATTCAGGAAATTACTGAAGTATGATGTTTATCAAGTAGCAGTATTTAAGTATCTCATGTTTAAATTCCCACATTTAACCTATTCATACATTATCCATCTATGTGAAAGGACATAGCCAACCTCAGAAAGCAATTTAACTTATTCTAAGATAAAAGTGCAAATTATCTCAGAACTTTACATTTAGACAATTGAACTGCATAAAACTCCTGCCATTCTCCAGTGAGATTTACTTGCTCATTTAATGCATTGCTGAATTAGCCTTGATAACAAGGAATGATGGAGGAAACTACTTACTTTTGTCATGGGTAATTCTGTTCGACAGCAGCCATCTGACTAAAAAGGAATGGGAGCACAATCCATACTTATCAATCTCTGGAACTGGCAACAACAGTGCAGATGACACATCCTGTGATTTACAGCAGCAGTCAATTAAAACTGATAGAAAAACTAATTAACCTTTCACAATGCAGAGTGTGACAGTTCTGCAAGAACAACATCTTTGGTGTTGCCATCACCACAGCAAATTTAAACTCCTTGACTTCTCAAATACCTTTCAGCAATTTAGTTAATAACCACCGTCTTTTAATTGTTAATGAATTATTAATAATTATGGCCCCACAAAAACAGGTGTGCAGTCATGAAATAAACCACGGATGCATTTAATCATATGTACAGATATAGATATATTTAAGAATTGGTTGCCTACAGCTGGCATGTTGCAAAAGTGAACACGATGTTGTGCTTGACTGTGTTCCTCTTGTGGTATATTAGTAAGTGCACATTTGATATATATGAAACAGGTAAAATATCACACTACTTTAGCTTAAATATCTCTTATCCTTTTCAATTTTTACTCTAGCATATGGTTGTAGAATGTCTTTTTTCCACTCCTTGTTTCCTAAGCTAAATTAGATGGTAATTTTTTTAGTGCTTTGCTATGATTCCTTGCCACTGTGATAATCCTGTTTTGCACCTCTTTCATCTGAAAATCATTTTTATTGAGGAAAATGTTACTGCTCAAGTTAAAAATTATTTTTCACTTCCTCGGGAAACCCTACTAGTAGTTTCTTAAAAAGATATGCAATATCACTTTTTCAGAGTTGCACTGTAGAATACATCATCATCCAATGTACCAAAATACCTACAATCAGTTCCATTCTTACATCACTTATGATTGATGTTTTCTAAATTTATATAAGCCAAAAGTTTTTTATTTTTATTTATTCCTACCAATGCAACCCTTGGGGTTTTCCAGTCCCATGACACCCTGAGGAAGTTTATTTCTCTCACACCAAAGAACATTCGTGTCCAGCTCAGACCACTGTGAACTCTCACCAGCTCTAAGATGGTTCATTATTAACCATTCCCTTCATCACTCCAGCTCATATTTTCATTTAAAGAATCAACTGCACAAAACAAGGCACATCTGCTCTATTTTTGCACACCCATCAAAGGAAAGATGCAATGAATATATATGAGAAAGGGGGAAAAGCTAAGCAATTGAAGGATTAGGAATCTCTTCTGAGTCTACAAAATTCTGCTGGGTTCTGAAGTGGTGACTTATTTTAGTGCAGTGTTTCACAAGGCTGGTGTTAAGGCTCATTCACTCATGTTGTGGGAGAAATGAAAATTAGTGTGGAAGCACAAGAAAGCTCTCGTGCTTCATGTACTGGCACACATGTAGATCATTTGTGTAGATCATTGTTTTCCCCACTAGGCTTAAATACTGAAGCAGGATTGTTTGTCCTAAAGAGTTTCTGGGGATATAGGAGAGTCCGTGGAAAATTTCCAGATGCTGAGAAATGGTGTTGGAATATTCAAACATAATTTATTGGAAGCATTTATCCTTTTTTCTGGCTCACAGCATCATAAGTGGCAACCAAACCACCCTCTCTCATCTTAAGTTTAATGCATGCATAAGTGAAAAGAGAAGTACTAAGGCAATCAAAAGGAGGTCCTACAACTAATGCAAATAGAACCTAAAGGACAGAGAAGGAATAAACAAAATAAGCCAGGTACATTTTCCAGAAAAGACTGTGAGTAACTAAAGATTGCCTGAAACTAATATTAGGTTTTTCCTACAACTGTCCATGCTGAACTTTTTTTCATGATCAGGGAGTCAGTTCAAGAAGCAATACTGATCACAAATTCGGATGGTGGGTCATGTCTTCATCCATGGTTTGAAAATTTTATCTGCAGAGAAAAATTATAATATTGTCTTGTATCTCTTTCCAGTCATTCAAAATCCACAGTTAAACCGAGATAGGCCCAATGGGAGCTCAACACTTTCCAGAAAAAGGGCATTATAACAGATTAGTAAATAACAACAGGGACATTGTTGGCCATTCCTTCTTTTATCCTACCAATGACCTTTTCTGCTGCCATCACAAGATGAAGGCTTCATTGCCTTCGCACAACCATAAAGCAGAGAAAGATGCTATTGTAGCATATTCAAACATATAGGAATGGTTTTGTGATGATTAAAAACTGTAAAGAACCACTTGCCTCAAAACAGGTCCTCTCCCACCTTAGAAACAATAGCTGAAACGCTGGCCCAGCTGTAGCTGAATTAAAAATTTATTATGGACTGTAACTAATTTAGATTCCAGCTTCGGTTTGTGAGGAGAGTTGGGGGCCCAGCTTGTAGCTGTGATTATTTGTTATTACATTTTTGTTAATGATCCCACAAACTATTTTAAGTAGAAAATAATAGAATCAACAACTGTGAAACAGAAGCTGTGATTTTTAGAGGGTATTATTCAAATTTCATTGTATATTTGTGATACAAGAAGTCATCTCCACATGCCACTTGGCAATTTCATACTCTTTAAACAAAAACCTTCTCCAGATGTATCATAATTGTTTACTTTCTGCAGAGTTGCTTTGTACCTTTCCCTACGAATGTTAAAACATCTTGGCACAAGCTTCTAGAATTTCCAGTAATGTGTTAAAGCCTGCTGGCACTAGAAACTAAGTAATAAAGAATCACAGGGGCTTTATGGTTTGTTTTCTTTCGAACTACTGTCTAATGAGAAGAGAAAGGTGAACTAATATTTTTGGTAGCAGGACAATAGATACAGAAGCACAACCCCACTATGACATGATGTTAGGATAGAGAGAATTGAGCTGAGGATGCTCTGCTCCCACCACCACATGCATTTAGAAGATGTAGCTCTTCTCCGCTCTTCCTGGCTTCTGTAAAAGCTTGTGGGAGGATTGGCAGAGGAAAGGCAAAATACCTTTGTCTACATTTCCTTCTGTGCCTTCTCTCCATCTATGAACTGATTTAGAGAGAAATCTATAAAATGTAAAAATAATGAGCCTGTATTTCTGCCCACATAAGGAGAGAAATTACCTTTACTTTTAAAGGTCACTGTAAGCACTTCCTTTTAAACTGTGTGAATGATATTGCTCCATGTATGTAGGAAGGTGAAATGAAATGCTGACTTCACCAGACTTACTTCATTTTTGAATATCTTACTTTTAACACTCTATTGAATGTTCTCTTTCTTCTTTTCTTTCTTTTTTTTTTTTTTTTAAATGAGATAACTTCACAATCTTGTAGTAAATGTTTCTGAAAAGGTGAATTGCAGTGACTGTTATGTGACTTGTAATGACTCCTAGAGAAATTTCTATTCTTGGGAAAAAAGCTCCACTGAGGCAAATACATTCTGAAGCATGTAATCTAGTTATACAAGTGTACTGCATGTACCTACAATTTGCTCATCCAAACTATATATTATCCTTACACTCCTGTCTAAAAACTACAAGCTATAAGTATAGCTATAAAAACTATAAGAAAAAAAAAAAGGCAAAACCAAACTCCAAACTAAAAAAAACCAAACAAAACCAAACAAAAAAATCTAAGAGAAAATTTTACTTATCTCCGAGTTAGAAAGCTACATTCCATTTCCTTTTACATTAATGAAGGTTGCTTTTTCTGCTTTTCCAGGTAAAACACAGGTTATGGGTGAAATCAAGATTGCATTAAAGAAGGAAATGAAGACAGATGGAGAACAGCTGATAGTAGAAATCCTTCAGTGCAGAAATATCACATACAAATTTAAATCTCCAGATCATCTACCAGGTATCACTGAAAACAGCTTCATGATACTTTGAAAACATTAAGTATGTTGTATCTTAAGTCATTTAACATCATCGCTAAAATGGAAAAGAAAATTGCTTCTTTTCCAGGATGACATATTCAACAGGATTCTTTTTGAAGTGCTTCTTTTCTCCTATGAGCAACTTTAATGAAAGTAGAAACATTTTGTAGAAGCAAATTAACTGTCAGAAGTTAAACCTCTTCATAATATACTTTTTATTTTTAAAAATTAATCAATTTTTAACTTTAATAAAAATTATAAATCCCTAGGTTATCAAAGAACAGTTGTAACTAGTAGAGGATTGTATTTTTGTGAAAAAGCTTTTTAAAAACTAAAATCTCATGTTCATAATAATATTTTCATACATAGATGAAGACATCAAGGTATTTGTTCCTTTAATGAAAGCATTATAAACACAAAGTAATTCCCTTAGATTTAGTGGGGAGGGTCTATTTCTACACCATGTGAATGAGAACAGAATATGACTTTATAAAATATCATTTTTTCACAAAATTTCCCCTCTGTTGAAATTGTTAACAACAATGGTTATTTAAAAGCTTCTGTGTTTAACACATTGAACTATTCTTCCCCAGACCTCTATGTGAAGCTGTATGTTGTCAATATCTCTACCCAAAAGAGAGTAATTAAGAAGAAAACCAGGGTATGCAGGCATGACCGAGAGCCTTCATTCAATGAAACGTTTAGATTTAGCTTGAGTCCTGCTGGGCATTCTCTTCAGGTAATTCTGCATTTTATTAAATCCTAATTTTGGATGTTGTCTGTGCTGTGCTTTGGGCATTTGAGCTCAATCTTCTACCCCAGTTGTTTGCTGAAAAGAGAAAACTACAAAGAAAGTAACACAGTTATATAATAATGGAAATATCAGGCTAGAGGAGACATTAAAAGATGGATTACTCCATCACACCACACTGAGGAAGGGTATTAATAGATTAGGCCTGAAAATTTTAGGCTTGATGTGTTCTTAAAATCCCCCAGAGAATGGAGTTATACATGCCTTCCAAGAATAATTTTCTATGTATTTAGAGAGTTTAGTGCAATATCAAAATTAAAGGTATCATATTTTTAAATTAAGCTCACTTATTCTTAAGTATCCTCACAAAGTGCAGAGGAAAACTGATCCACTTTCTTTTTAATTAAGAAAAAAAGATTTTACATTTAAAGGCTGTTATCTCTCCTCTCTACTTTTCTAGGCTAAGTCAACCAAATTTCTTTGATATGCTGTTTTGCCTAAATGCTTAATCATTTTATCATTCTGTCCAGTTCTCCAACTTCTTTAAAAGTTATGGTACCCAGAATTTGACACAATAATCTCAGATACTGAGAATTACTGATTATGCCAAGACAGATATTCTCTGGTACATTTGTAATGGACTTGACTTTTTGTCAGTCTGTGACACATCAAATGATGCATGGAACTGGTTCAGGAATTGTCCCTCTCCTGTGTTTTAGTTGCTTGGATAGATTTGGTCCTATGGCCAGACTTGCTTTTATTTTGGACAGGTTGGATTCAATTTTCCTACCTTCATTTATTTTCACATTAGGAGATAACAAGTATAAGCCATATATTCAGGCTTCCTCCAGTCAGTGGAGAGTGATAAACATTTCAAGGGGTTTCTGCAGGCTAACCTTAATATTAAGAAGAAGAAATTGTTGGGCATATCAGCATCCACTTATGTACCTTTAAATCTGCCAGAACAACCTGAATAAGACAGCAGCATTTTGATGACTAAAGTTAGTCTGGATTATCTAAGTGCCTACATTAGGCTTATTGCTTGCATCAGTAATATCACAGTCAAAGTGGATGCTACTTACAAAACAAGACCCCCAAAAATAGATAGTGTTTTTTCCTGTGTTAGGGTGTCCTAAGATCATATTGTTTCAATAGACTTGATAAAAGGCTATTTAAGAATTAAATTTTCTGGGGAAAGCCAAAGTGATCAATAAAGTCTTGCCAAAGTTTAAGAGCTCTTGCAAAAAAATTGCTTCCAGTGGTGGTTTGAAGAGGAAACCATATAGGGTAGACCAGTAAAGAAGAGCTCACAGAGTCCTACAGGAAAATAATCCATCAAGTTTTTTGGGAGGGAGTTAGTGAGGGACATATCCAAAGGAACAGTTAGCCTGAGACTTGACAACATTTCCTCTGGAACACTGTGATATAAAGACAAGAGGAGACTGAGAGGAGACCTCATTGTGTTCTTCAACACCCTCGTGAGGGGAAGCTGAAGGGCAGGCACTGATCTATTCACTGTTGTCACCAGTGACAGAACTTGAGGGAATGGCCTGAAGCTGAGTCAGGGGAGGTTTAGGTTGGATATCAGGAGAAAGTTTTTCACCCAGAGGGTGGTTGGACTCTGGAAGAAGATCCCCAGGGAAGTGGTCACAGCACCAAGCCTGACAGAGTTCAAGAAACATTTGGACAACACTCTCAGGCACATTATGTGACTCTTGGGGTGTCCTGCACAGGGCCAGGAGTTTGACTCTGTGATCCTGATTGATCTCTTTAAAATCAGCATATTCTATGATTCTATGATTCTATGATATGTGCTGATGCTGCACACCAGAGCTAAGAAAGACAATGAAGGCTGTAAAAGTATCCTGTAAAAGCACCAAGGAACAAGTTTAAAACAAAGAAAAAGTGTTTCTGCTTCATGAAAATTGGATTTTGAACTGTAAAATGTATTGCCTTTATGTATTGTGAGTGCTAAATTTTTTCACAGAAAAAGTAACTGGAGAAAATTATAGGAGAAATTTATGGACAAAAGACATCAAATTCTGTTAAATAAAAACTTACTACCTGTGAGTCAGGAAGTCAATGGTCCACATACCTTATCAGGTATTTTGAGAGAGTGTCAATACTTAATTGCCTTGTTCTTGTATTCTGCCTAATATACTGCCCTCTGCACTTTTGAAAGCAAAATATTTGGCTGGAGAGACCTGTAATCTGATTCAGTGCATCTGTGCTTATGTGCTCTTCAAGCTTAACAGTCGATTTTTTTCCTATGGAAAAGCATGAACCTGTGTGTTTTGAATGCTGAATTTGAGTAATGAACGTTTAGGGCCAAAGACATGGATGTGGTCAAAAGAGATTTGGGGGTAGGGAAATGAAACAACACCAGACTTTACAGAACAAAAATGAAACTGGAAGATGATGGGAGAAAATAAGATCATAGAGAGGGAGCAAGATGAGATCAAACATGATAATAATAGAAGGTACAATGTAAAGAGCTATGAGAACCAACCAGAGGCAGAAATCAAGACAAGGGACTTCAGTCTAAAAGTCAGCAGCAAGTTCTGTTATTATTTGCCATAAAATTGGGACCATGGGCTGTTGAGGAAAAAAAAAAAAAAGGAAAAAAAAACCAAAATTAAGAAAAGCTTGAACTGTCTGGTACAGAGCAATGGGAATAAATAAAAAACAGAAACCCTGGGGTTTAGAAACTAAGACTAGCTGATCCAGGATAACAAGACTGGAATTTAAGGCCTGGAACAGAGAAGAAACAAGGATGAGAGACAGAAAAGCCAGAGAAGATGGACCCTAGGGTTGCATCTGGGAGGAGTAGGGAGAAGGATCAAGGACAGAACTAATGAAAAATTGGACAAAATTTTTTCTGTCCCAAAACTGTTGATTGTGTCAGAATGAAAACATTCTGTGGAAAACATTTTGAGAGGTTTAAGACAGGCACTTTCCTCAGCCCCTGGCAGTTTTTTTCCTCACTTCTCTGATTTCCCTGTTCCTTGGCAAGTCACCTGCGACCCTTCTGGAAAACACTAAGCTTCTGGCTCCTGGCTCACTGCAATTAGAAATACATAATGTCCTAAGTGAGACTAATCAGAAAAACCCAGAAGAACATATTTCACAGATGTTCTGGTTTGGCTTTCCAGCTTCTGGGCTGTCCATTCTTCAGCAAACATAGATCCTAGAGACCTAGAAAGCCATCAGCAGTGGAGGCAGGCTGCCTATTTTCCTCAAGGACACTTTTTCTGATGCGTGGAGTTTCCTCATAGTTCAGTGCCTAAGAGTTTTCCCTTCTCAAACCTGTTGACTAATAGCCATTAGGTGTCTAAATTGTCCGGGCTGCCAATTGATATCAAAACTGGACAAAGAAGTAGGAAGCCTATTCAGGAAAACCTTTGTAAATGTCTTCCCTTTTAGAATTTATTTTAAATTTTATTTGTAATGTAAAGTTCACATTTTTTACCTTTCTTTCCAAATCAGAATGTAAAATTTTCAAAAATGTTGAAGTTCTTGATTACAGGAAATTCTAGTTCTTCTGCAGTTCTGTTACATATCTACTGCCATGTGGTTTCAGCAGAGTACATGTGTCCTGTCATTTTTCTTCTCGCCTAGATCTTTGAAACCAAACCATTTTGTTAAATGCCCTATTTTCTCTCCTGCTGGTTCACACAGAGAGTGACAGCCCCCCCCCTCCCCCTTCCCGTTATCAGTTACTTCCCTTGCTTGTTGAGGTCTGCTCAGTAACTGTGAATATTACAAACCTGCTGCTAATCCTGTCATGGAAACGCAAATCTTCATTACTTCTTTCTCTTTTTGAAAAACTTAGGAAGCTAATAAAAAAAAAATTAAAAAACAGACACACAAACATTATGCTTGTTAATTCTGTTACTCAGAATTAAGAAATGCTAAAATTTTTCTGAATGTGTAACTATAACTTATGCCCCAAATTATACGTATTATCAAATGCATTTTCTTAGAAACATGTATAATGAACCTATAGATCCACAGAATGAGACAAATCCTTAAGAAAAGTGTATTGTTTGCATGGCACAAATCTCTTTAGCTAGAAAATATGTCGTTGGATGACATTTCGCAGAGAGCCTTGAACACCCAGTCTGCATCAGACTTCCACAGACTTAACAAGAGCTGGTACTTCACCTGCACAAAACTTTATCTTGTAACTTAAAATTTGACTTATGCTCATCCTTGGTAACCAGCAGGTGAACAAATTTCGGATTAACATTCAAGATTGTCATCTTCTAATTGCTATTTCTCATGATAGGGAAACAGAAAGGGGAGAAGATTCAACTTTCACAGGGCTTTCTGTGAAGGGAAAGGTGACTCTATGTAAAAAGTTATGGTCAATGTTTCTTTTCTGCGCATAGCATATTTGAGCTCAACATTTCTGAATCTTTCATGTTTTCCTACTATTATGTTACTATGCACATTGATGAACTCTTATTGTTATTGTTGTTGTTATTATTATTATTATTGTTATTTTCACAGATTCTGCTTGTCTCCAATGGAGGGAAGTTTATGAAAAAGACATTGATTGGGGAAGCTTATATCTGGCTTGACAAAGTGGATCTAAGGAAAAGAATAGTAAACTGGCACAAACTGTTGGTCAGCTCCACACAAACACACTGAGCAGAGCTGTCTGCTTAGGGCACAAAACATGCAGAGTCTGCTCTAAACAGCATCACTTCAAGAATATAGTTTGATATCATTGTGTTTAGCTAGTCTTTCAGAATACAAAGTAGAGAAGAGCAGTCTCTGGGCTACAAAGCACACTTAAATGAGGGCTAGTACACTTATTTTTGCTGCAAAATACAGCAAAAGGAGAAGAAAATCTGGGCCCAGAAGTTAAAGTGAGGCTGTTTGAAAAGAAGACTGATATGAGGGCTCCATGTTGTTGGACTCTGTGAAGAGAGTAACTGTGAAGGAAATGATGAAGGCTGGAGGCAGGTGCTAACACTGAGCTCGGCTGCAGCTGGAGGTAGTGTGATGAGAAGCGCAGTCTGGTTTTCTGTGCAACCAGAAGGAGATCATTTTATGCAAAAGCACCTAGGGTGACTGAATTTCCAAATCTCACTTATCAAAAGTGCAAAACTTGCTCCTCTGCACCTTAGGATCTCTGATAATTTGCTGTAGTGAGATTATGCCACTTGACACAAACTTCAAGGTGTTTGCAAGAGTGGTAATGTTATTTTACATTACTTTTTTCCTTCATTCTTTTTCCTTCAAAAACTATGCTGTGGAGAATCAGATCTGATTGTTTCATTTGTTTCTGTGTGTCAACAATGGATATAAACCACTCTCCTAGAATGTGATGAATAAAATAATCCAAACCATCTATACCTAGGGATATGGTTGTAAGGAGAAAATTCAGGTTTTGAACCACACTACATCAGAAAGAAAAAAATGCTGTTTCTATGTCAGTGACACTGTACTTCACCCCACCCTTTGAATCAGAAGGTCGAAATCAGTTTGGGATTGAAAAGACTTAAGCACTGGGACTAATGCAGTTATTTCAACTGTAGTCCTTATGTTTTTCAGCAACCAATCCTGTTCTGAAACTGTAGAGAGATAATGAATTCTAGGCTATTTTGTGGGCTCTTTGGAGCAGCAGTCCCACCATGCCAACACCGACCCTCTCGATGCAGGGGGCTGTATCAACACTAGTGACACACTTGAAATCTGAAGGGAAGGGACAGCAGGGCAGTTCCTGACTGCGTGGTGCTGCATCAGAATGAAGAATATCCTCTTGCTATCTCAGGTGAAAGTCTGAGTATAATTCACTCAACAGCATGGCTTCTCAGTTAGGCAAGAAGTAAACAGAAAGGTAACTTGCAGCTTTTAAGGCTGCATCAGCACTTTCATGCTTGAAGTCGCCCTTTCAGGGATTTGAAGCCAAGCAGTTGGCTCACTTGGGAAGAAACTGCTGCCTGGCATGGCTTAGTCTGGTTGTTATATTTTCCCTTGTACCATGTTTGAAGAAAGAAGAGCTTTTTCTCCCTTCCTAAAAGTATAGCAATTTCTTTAAAACCCAAAAATCAATGACACTAACTCTTATGATACTCAGAAGACATTTAATATTTCACAGCTTCAATAAAAATTAGTTTCCCTGGAAATATGATCTCATGACCTTTGCATACTTGAAAAGAAAATGACCGAATTTCTACATGTCAGACATTTATTTTTCTTGCCCAAAAAAGACTTTTCAATTTTCATTAAATTATTTAATGTACGTTGTCTTATATTTTCTGAAAATATGCAGTACACTTCCACAGGTTGTGTAAGAGCAGATGAAAATATTCTTCTGGAAAATATTATTTGCTTTTCAGAAAAAGAAAAAGTAAAGCTTAGGTTATTAAGCAATTGGATTGACTGTGAAAAAGCTACATCATTTAATCTGGTGACACTTCCCACATACAGTTTTTGGTTTATCTTTATCAACTTTAAATATCATCATGGAACAGGAACAAGAGAAGAAACATACAGATGGTATTAATGCTACACACACCAAGGAAACTCCTGTTGTTCATAACCTGCTGGTAGCCTGCTTAACTAGTAAGCAGGGCAATCTTACCAAAATGTTATTAGCTATCTTAAAAACACAACATCACTGACAGTGGAAGTAGGATGTGTGCTTTAATGTTGAATTTTATGCTTTCACCAGTATACATATACCCTACCTCTCATATATTTTAAGAACAGTCCTCTGGAGTTATTGTAAAAATTCTGTATGTTTTGATGTTGTGTATGTTTTTATAAGAAAATACTTCAAAGAAAAAAATCCCCGACTGAACCACAAAATCCTGCCTGGATACATTTTACATATGTGTTGCTCTCTTGGTGGGTTATCTTGCATTCCTGATGACTATACTGTGTTTGTACTTTGAAAAAAAGACCTGCAAAAAACAATTCTGTGTGAAGTGCAAGCCATGAGGTATGCAATGGTGTGCAAACTGCTGGTGATTTTGTTCCTGCTAAGATTTGCTATAAAGGCAGCAAGCCGCACTGGTAGTTGCTATGGAGATTTCTGAGAGGAACGAGCAGTATCTGGCTGCCTTACTGGAAGCCTGTAATCATCATTCTTAGTTGAGAAAGTGGACAGGCATGCTTTGCTGTCACACACATAAAAATGTGGCCAATATGTGTTTTGAATGCTTTTGTTGAGTGGTATAGCTGCGGCTGTAGGAAACAGCTGCCTTTGAGGATAATCAGATGTCAGCAACTGGTTTAGTTTAAGAGTCTTGGATTCTCTGAAAAACACACAAAGTGTTTCTGCATGTTGAAATGGCAGTTTTGGACTCCTGTCATGAAATACAAAGAGTAGAGTTTGTGAGGAAAATGGCACTGCCTTGGCCAGCTGCGGCAAGGACAGGGCTCCTGCGGTGTCACCGGGGGTGGGTGTGGGTCAGACCTGGGCCCGCGCACTCAGCTTCCTGAGGCAGCATCATTCAGATGTCAGAGAATGCTACCAAAGTGTGCCAAGTTCCTTTTTTTGACCAAATTTCTAGGTTGTCCTGAAATCACTCTATGCAACACAGATTCATGTTTGAATGCATAGTTTCTTTTTTTGTTATTTGTTTGTTTTATGAATGAAGTCAGGAAAAACTCTCGTGACAATATTTTAAAAAAAAAAATCAAACAAAAACTATTAGTATTTTTTTACCGTTTTGTATATATCTCAGTATATTTTTTTTGCTTTTTTCTCATTAATTTTTATTTCTTTTATCAGGCCAAAAGTGCTTAGATGTGGCAACAGCTTTTGTCATTTCTGAGTGATTGACTATTAATGAGTTCACACATTTCAATGATTGCTTTGAAGATACATATTGCAGGGAGGCAATAGCAGAGGCATTTTAACTCTTTTAGTGCCTAAATCTGCTGAGACAACAGAAATTGAAGCTGCTTCTTGGTTCAAGGCCTTGTATAGTGGAAACAAGCTGAAAATTGAGCAAAAGCACAGAGTGTGTGTTTACAAATGACAGGGATTTATAGCATTATCATTATTATTAGTATGCATACAATGAGCAGCAAACAGCCACTTTTTTTTTCCAAGTTAAAACTAGGCATGAGAGTTTCTATGATGAATGTTGAGCTAGTTCCTTATCATTACACTTTAAAGGGATAGTATCCAGGGGCAATGAGTGCTGCTTCTTTATTATTACCCACGGTTTTACATTACATGGATCCTGTGTGGAAGAAACAAAAACCAGTCAAAGTCAGTAACAATCAATCTGTTGGCTTGAACTGGCTTTAAATCAAGACCTAGGAAATATTTGAGTTATTTTTCAGGATAATGGATGTTTGCATAGTTACGTTGTGGGATATGGTAGCTGGTAACCAGCTGATATTGATTCATACTTTGAGGATGATGATGAAGAAAAAGAAGACATCTATTATATTGTAAGCTAGTGTGAGCCCAATAGAGATTATTTAATTAGGATTTAGTTTCATGGAGATATCATAAAGATGTTAATAGTATTTTTTTAAATTATTATTTGAATCATAACTGACACTATTTTTAACTAGTTTATTTTCATTGCTACAACGTTGAATGTCCCAGATTCATTATTTGAGTATATATCTAGATATGTACATACCTATGTGAATAGCAGAGAAAACATGTGTGAGTGTAACTTATAAAGGTAATGAAACAGAGAGGAAGTTTAGCATAAGTATCCACCTACATTATATTTAAACTCTAGTCCTACATGCCTTGTGAATTTTCAGTACACTTGGCATGTAAGATAAATTGCTCTATATAAATATGTGTTGCCTTTAGAAGGAAAATAGAAAGAATAAGTGAAACCGGATACTCTCTCTTTAAATCATAAGAAACATTTTAATGTTTTCTATATGTTCTGTTTTATTATTTTGAAAAAAATTAATAAGCAAATATATTGATGAGCTCAAAAGTTATAATGTGTATAGATATCCATAATTAAAACTAGATGATTTGACGAGAGTTGTTTTCTTAATTTGTTACCCTGTAAATAAGTATACATTTTTGTAAAACAAACTGAGTTTAAATTACTAATTCCATTTGACATCCAAGCATGTGAGTGTGTCCTTATTTGATTGTATCTTATAGATGTTCAGTGATGTGCTCAGGTGCTCAACAATGGCTGACTAACGTGTGTGCTGTCATGCTACAGACAACGTGTACAGCAGACACAATGTTTAAAAAAATTGAAAAAACACCAAAAAAACCCTGCAAAAACAACAAAAAAAAAGAATAGTCCTTGGGCAAATGTAATGTTTCCACAGTGAATGTTGCATGCATAGGTGGTGGTTCGTTGATATTCATTTTGGTTTGAATTTCTTTTAATTTTCATTTTGCTTCCAGAGTCATCAGGAAATATGAAAACGAAACAGACTTGCTCTAAAAGCTGTAAAAACTGAAACAAAAGCAGTATGAGAATTGTATAAAAATGCTTGTAAATCTGTCCCAGTTTTCACTTTATGTATAAATCCATGCCATGGTTTTGTGATTGTATACAGGATGTATCTTGAGAACTTATGCAAATTGTGCTCTATAAAGGCTGTTATCTCAGTCTGACAAATAAATATTTAAAATATCTGGTTTGGTTTCTTTTTCCTAATTAACATGAAAACCTATTTTGCTGGTTTATATTTCCCATTTGTTTACCACAGTGGTTTTATGGAAATGCTCTACATGCTGCCTGTACTCTTCTGTCCTGTTTCAGCATTAGCACACCTCCCAGGGTATCACTCATGTCCCACACTTCATCTTGAAATAAAGAATGGTTCAGTCATCAGAACTTTTTTCCAAACAAGTCGGAACCAGAATCACATTCAGCTTGTTGGTATCTTCATACAGTTTCATGTCTGGCATCCTATATAGACAACAAATTTTACGTGCATACATCAGCATAGTTTAGGAATATCCAGGGGTTTGTCTCCTCAATGTGAAGAAAACGTGAATTAAAAATGCAGCCTAACTCTGTATCCTTGTAAGTTCCTGATGGAGGCATAATAAGAAGGAATCTGATAAATCTTAGAAGGATTTTCTCTGGGTCTTTCCTCCAGCAGAAAGAAAGTTTGCAGGAACAATATATTTTAGACTTTATTATAAACAAGAAATCATTTTCTTTCAGCAATCATTTTTGTAGTACTGAATTTTACCTGACTAGTAGAACATCTGTGATGCTTTCCCATTGAGACTATATTTTTGAGCCATGTCTAGATCTATATTCATTATATTTGCATAGTTTCCCTATTTGATACAAATAATTAAAAAAGAAATAAACAAAACTACGATCGCCCAGCAAAATAAATTGTTGTTTCAGTCTGGTACCTGACACATATACTGGATTTCTTTTTTCTGTCAGCTGATGCCCTTTTCTCAAAAAATAGTGTAATGAGAACTAGGCAACAGCTTTTAGGATGCCTCAAAAATAGACATGTCCTTTTTCACGTTAGCTGGTTTGCTACAGCACTGACACAGGCTGACTTCCATTAATGCCCATCAGGAAAGAAACTCGACTTCCCAGTGCCTGCCTCAAGCACTAAGGTATGACCTCTCTCTGGGAAAATAGTTATGACTACAAGAAACACTTCACCCCACACTCAGCTCAAATTTTCTGCATCCTCTTTTATTTTGGTGAGGAAGATCCTGCTCAGCATACTGGCCCCCTGGAAATGGTTAGAAAACATTTTTGAAGTGTTAAGGGAGAGAGAGCTAACTGGAATTATCTGCTGTGGAAGCTGTAGGTTTATCTGAATCTAGCTCCAGGAAACTAGATTACAGAAAGAAAATCCCAGTGTCCCTTCACAGGGGCAGAAAGAATGATTAAATTATATGCTACTTTTTAAATAATTAAAAATATTTAACAAAAATATGTGTTTACTTACTCAAAGCACTCAGCAAAATGCAGAGTATGCATGAGTTATTTCCTCACGTTGCTATTTGCGGGGTTTAACTTAGAAGATGTGATGTGAAACTGGGAATTGGGAAGTTCATGGAATGCTTTTAAAGTAGGCTGGACTTAAAATTCATATAGAGAGAAGTTACTGAGAAATATACATAGAGTTAAATGATTTATCTATATCAGCATAGCTGAAATGGGATATTTGTTTGCAGACAAGGACTCAGATACTGTAGGCCTGACAGAAGAAAGATAGCTTCTAATTTGAAAAGGCTGGCCATTTGGCCATTTTGCTTCAATAGAGTGGCTATTACTTTGACCTTTCCAAATGATCTATATTGCTGTGTCCTTCAGAATGTCACTTGCTGTATCATGATCTTTGAGTGATACAACATCAAATAAGATTTTTAAGCACAGGGGGAAGAGCAAAATATAATCTTTTTCTCAGCACAGACTGTCAAATCTCAGAAAGTTCTTGATATTTGCAGTTCAGCAGCCACAGCTAAGATAAAGATAGAAGACACTGACAGCATATTGGGAACTGAGACCAACGTTGGTAGGGTCCTTGATACCTAGAGGAGCCTTGACAGTCAGCAGAAATGAGCTTATGGGAAAATAATGTGGTTCAAAAAGGCAGATGTGAAATCCTATATCTGACATTAAATGATCTGATGCAGCAGGCTGGGCCAGCTGTGTGCCAAAAGAGGGTCAGGCTCCGGAGCAGGACTTTAGTGGGTCAAAGGCCCAGAGATCAAAGTTGCTGCACAGCCCTACATCATCTCTCCTGCTTAAGGAGCCTTTAAGCCAAAAAGAAACAGACAGTGGGACGGTCAGCTACAAGTGGAATGAAGAAGTCAAGCAGCCAAAGAAGAGCTGCAACATTGTGGTGAAAGTGGAATGGAACTAGTGCAGGGCCTAAAACTCTTACAGTCCTCTTCTTATGAGAGAAGGTACAATATTTAAGTAATACACAATGGCACACCTACTGGAAGTTTTCCAAGACTTTCTAAAAGTGGTCTTTTCACTGTGTTGTGATTCTAACTGCTCTGGTACATGGAAAGTAATTGATTAATTTATTCCTTATTAATAAGAAATATTGCAATGCATTAATAAATTAATTTTTTAGTTTATTGCATGTGCGTATCCTTAACAAAAACCACTAGTGGTTTTGTTTAATAATTCAGATCTCCAGTTCATCATACAAAATGAATAATTCTATTAAACTGAGGATATAAGGAATTTGCAGATGATTTTGGGCTAACATTCTCTGGCCTAATGTCTTTGACATCTCCCACTCAGCATAAGAAAATGACAGAGTACTGCTAGTTATTAGACAAAAATTTAAAGTCCTATGGCAAATGTTAATGACACTAATTATTATCTATGAAGAATAGATGAAAAGAACACAATCAATACGAAAGAGGAGAGAATAAGATACTCTCCATGCACTGCATTTAAATCTTTTCCAAAAAAGCAGATTGGACTTGCATACACAATTGCTTCTTCCGTATCTAACCTAAATTAATTTTTATTGACTGGAATTTTAAAATACAGAGGAATCAAAATGTTATACCTTTAGACTTTTTTTACGCTGATGGACAGAGACCATTTGAAAGTAAGTCCTGATAATGTGCAGAAATTTCTGTAGCCTTATGATAATGCAATTGAAATTCTGATTTCTCAGAAAGTTGCATTTTACCTCTCTCAAGAATAATAAAAATTACTATAAAAATTCACTGTCTATTTCATCAATTCAATCTACAGAGAGTAGGGAAATGTTATTCCTTTTTTTTTTAAAGGTGAGGAGTTGAAGCACAAGAAAGTTATAAATCTCTTTACAAAGGTTTTCAAGTTACCACGTCTTGCTCATCTCTCTACATCTACATCTACTCCATCTCCTTTGTAAATTATAGGTTTTATTTAGTCTCTTCCTCTGAGAGGAAATCAAATAAAAGAAAATCACATTTCAACTCTGTGTTCTGAAAATCAAATAAATAAAACCTGGAACAATTTTTTATATCTAAGGAGTGGAGGTCAGATCAGAAGCTACAACTAAAGGGCATTAAGTAGTTGTTTTGGAGGCAAGTGTCTGGAGCTTTCATGTTGTTTTTGAAGCAAATTTGAGCTGAACACATTTAGGCAACTGCTCAAAGCTGCTTGCAGTCTCTGCTCTAGTTCACTATGGTTATACCAGGGTCATTTTCATCCATGGCTTTGAGAATTTGGAGATTTTGCAACCTGGGGGCACTTCATTCTTGCTTCATCCTAGGCATTCAGAAGATGTAATACGAAAAAACTACCTTCTTGAAAGCAAAACATCACTTTGTTAGAACTATTTTCTGTTCTCAATCTCATCTAGCAAGACTTCAGGGCACAGTAGAACTTAGTATTGTTTTCTTCTTTTCATTATTGTATTATAGATAAAGGGATGCAGTCATGCAAACTTTTCAACAGCTCTCTCTCTGCTGGAGTTCACTTGATGTCATCTTTATTCAGCTAATATTGGTGGTTTCTGCTCTGTTGCTCAACGGAGCTTTTTCTTTCTAGTTGTGGCGTATATCACACAGACGGGATCCCTTCACCTAGTTCATCCCTTATCTCCCAGAAGTGTGTGATGGTGATTCTTCAGCTCCTTAGCTTGGATTAACTCTTTATTCAAGCACAGAAGAGCAGCACAGCCTGCATTGTAGGCATTTAAATTTAGGTAAGAGAATTCTTAACTGTCATCTCAAAATTTCAAGCCATTGCAACTTTAGGAGCAATAACAGTGCCTAGTAAGCACGTACGAGTGATGTGGTTTAATGAAAATAGATCCTGTACACTGTTTGAAATCCCTTGTTCATGACAGACAGACTAATCAATACTCTATGATTTTGCTTTAGGAAAAAAAACCCAGAGCTAAAGACTGACTTTGCTTAACACCACTCACTAAAAAAAGGATTGATCTGAGCTATTCAGGGCATTGTGGTAACATCTAAAGCTATCTGAAATTAATCTCTTTTTCTCGTTTTCCTGCAAGGCCAGAATTTCTCTGATAAGAAATTGTATGGGCTCTCAATAATTGTTAGCATATTTCAAACCACCTAGTGTAGTAAAAAGGCATAAAACTTGTACAGCATACACTATAACAGCTCAGAAACACACAAAAATATGAACAGGCAGTTTCTTGTAATGGTTCTTCAGATACAGCTTAAAAAAATATTTTAAAATGACTGAATATTGCCAGTCCTGGAATCAGTGTTCCCAGAAAGAATCATATTGCTGAATTACTTTCTTCTAAAAAATAGGTGGTGCATGCATGCCAAGGAAACACGGCTTCAGTCGCTGAGAGAGCAGGGTCCAGTACTGCGGATCACAGCAACATCTGCATACAGATTTACACAAGAACAGCGAAGCAAGTCTGTGCTTTCTTAATGATGTGTTAGAGGGCGAAAAAGTAGACTGTATACATTTAAAGCTTATTGAAATCAATAAGCAGGCTTCAAAATTACGTAAGGTTTTCTTGAGTGAAAGCTAGTGTTTGGTGCAAGAGCTCTTTTTTCATTCCCGCTATGACGCTTAACATCTTTAAATTCAACACAATTTTAGAGACTGTGTTGGTTTACTGCCATGAGGCTTCTCAAAAGTGTCAGTGAGGGTGAAATTAGGTGCATCATTATCAGTAAGCTTATTTTATACATTTTGGTATGATCAACACAAAGAGTAAACGTTTGAGGGCATAATAAATCAATGTGCCCACACAGAACTCCGAAAGGAAATACTAATCATTATAATAAGCTCTCGAAGGCAAGACTTAATCACATAATATCATCAGTTTAATAATGAAGTAGCTGTTAGTATATAGGTCAACATAAGAGTCAAGAGAAACAGAAAAAATCTTTGATTGTAGTGTTAATGAAGGAGCAATATAACAGTATTATAAAGTCTGATGCCTGTGGGAAAAATGATTCCTTGTATCCCTTCATCACCTTGAACAATTTTTACTGGCACATATTTATGCATGTTCCAGATAGAAGAAATAGTCTCTATAAAACATGTTCCTTTTTTTTTTTTTCCTAATTAAAAATGCTTAGCATTTGGGGAAAGAACATCAAGAGTCAAAAGGTTCAAACTGATGCTTTCAGTTTTTAATATCACCAATGGATACTAATGCAGCAAGTGAAAATAATCACCAGTATTTTCTATTTTTCTGAAGGTCTTGAAAACACACCTGCTGTAGCAACACCAAGTAACAAATCAATTAGCAGAATTTTTGCCAGTGCTGTCTGACTTCATTTAAGATCTGATGTGTCCAAGTTTGCTAGTTTGCTCTGATTCAGCACTATGCTGTCACCTTACTGTGTGGGGAGGTTGAAGAAAAAAAACCACACATACACACATGCCCACACATCTGCTTAAAATTCTGATATCCTTAACCTAGTTACAGAGTAAAAGATAACACACTGGAGATGACTGCTGACTTACAGCAGCGAAATATTGGGAATGGCAAATAAAAGAGAAGCTCCTATTCTCTATTGGAAGAGGAGGAGGAGGAAGAGGAAGAGGAGGAGGAGGGGGGAGACCTGCTGCACAAACCCAACAGCACAGCCCAGGTGCCACGTCCTTAATCAGAGAAACAGGAGTGGAGTGACCCCGCTCTCCCTCTTCTGCTTCTGCTTTGTGTTCCTGCAGGAGCTGTGGCTGCCCTTTATGCCTTCTTGTTATCCCCTTTCTGCTTTCATGCTTCATGGGGTGTTTTACATGTGGTGAGTCTATGTTTGTTTTTGTCTCATCTGCGTCTGAGCCAGGTTCTGCCCAGCTCTCAGAGCTGTGTCAGTTCAGTGAGCAGCAGTACAGCAGACGGGATTTGGATTCATGCCCTTAGGACCCCTGGTGTCATACTGTGCTTGTACTCTTGAGGCCTCTGCTTACAGACAGGAAAAGAAAGACAGCACCAGCGACTTGTTTTCCTTGGAATAAATTGAGTCAGTAATTAAAAGTGTCTAGTGGATTCAGGCTATTTTCCAATTGCACAAACATTCAATTTTTATTTTAATGACTATGAAGCACATTATGTCTACAAGCATTCAAGAAAGAATCCTAGAGCCCAGTGAGGTTCTGTGTAGACCAATATGAAAAACAATAAAATAAAAAATTATTTTGAGACCTTGAAAAAAATGTGGCATGTTTTCAAATTCAAAAGAAAGAAAACCCCACTATTTTTTTTTTTTTTTTAATGCTGTATCACTTGATTATCAAAGAAAAGTTACTATATTTTAAAGATTAAGGCACTAAACTCCAGGCTGGAGGGAGGCAGTTTATCTTTTCATGAGTAAAAGTTAAAAATCTTTTGCTGGTCTTAGACGCCTACAGTGGACTGAAAAAGAGAAGTTGGTACTGTCATGCATCCAACAACAACTAGGCTCTCATCTGAAGTGTGAAGTGTCATGGTTCATATACCTCTTTTTCCTATCTGTTTCTCCTGAAGGTCTGGAAAACAGGATTTTCTTTGCTTTCTTCAGCAGGCCCTTACCTTGCTCTGCCCGTGCCCCAGCACCCTGGTCTGGCCTCCTGCGGGGTAGAGAGTGTGCTCGGGGCCTTATACATGGACTGGGCAAGAAATCACTGGTTTTGAATGTCTTTCTGGGAGCTGTGGTGACCATTGCTGAGTCTAAGGAGATTCTTTACACTCCTAAAGCGAAAACCTGACTCACCAGACTGGTGCTTTCCAATCATTCCAGTTTAAATTATTACTCTTTAAAGTTAAAAGTGTTTAAATGGGTTGTTGTCAATGACCCTTCACATAGTCTAGGTCAGCCTGTAACAGGCAGAGCCTGTTCACCAGGTGTCCAAGTTTGATGATTAAAGACAGAAGCCAGGAAGAGTGTCTGAAATGCCTTGGTTGATTTAACCCAACGGGGCAGTGCCCATATGGCAGCTCCTCACAACCACCAGGACCAGCCATGAAGCAGCATCACCTACTTCAAACCTCATGTGTCAGCAGCGCTTGTGGCATTCACGACGTTGCTCAAAATCCAGAGTAGCAGTAGAACTAATCTGTCTTAAAACTTTACATCACAAATTTGGATTTGTCAGAATCGAATGTTAACCCTTTTTGTAAAAATTTTAAAGATTTTTGAAGAATTTACTTTTCATACTTTTATAGATGACAGTAAAATAAGCAAGCATACGGAAAGTTTAGATTTTGTGTAGAAGTTGCTGATATGGTTCTGTGTTAACCAGAACAGTAATGATAACAATATTAGATAGCCATTTTTACTTGAAAAAAATGGTATTAATTTTTTCTGAGTTTCTCTGGTGTTCTGAGTTTTAATACTACTTTTTAATCATAGTCTTGGGTCTGTGATCCATTTCCAGTATCACATACAGTTCAGCCAGCCTCTGAAAACATTGATTCAAACTTCAAAAGAATATGAAGAATGCTGACTAGGAAAGAGCCCAGAGATGTGAGCATAAGGAATAAACAAGTGGGCAAACTCTCTGAGGAAGAAAACCCAGGGGCTACATAAATCTGGAGCATTCTCCATAATGTGTGCTATCATTTTTATTTAGAAAACACCAGTTGAAGATGAGGACAACAATACTACCTTTTAAGAATATGAATTTGGGGATAAATTTAGGAAAAAAAGAAGGTTTTCTAAAATCATAAATTAAAAATAAGCATTAATAACCATTTTATGGTAAATTTCTTTGCATAGACTCTTCTATTAATTTCCACGTATTTAAAATATTAATAACATTGATTAGGATAACCCAGTTAAATAATTTAGTATGTTATTTAAAATAAAGTTTTAAGCTGCAGTTCTTACATCTTTTACTATGATTTGTGAAATTCAGAAGCCCTAACCCTAAGCTGCATACCGTATTTTTCTTCCTGACTTTTAAAGGTTGTGCATTTCAAAGTCAGCAGCAGATGGCAGCAGTGCACGGCCCTCAGGTTTCCCCATCAAGCATTTAGACCAGAGCGAGCAAGTTTTGTAACTCGCAGCAGACTTCAAAGGGGGAAGCTACCCTGCCTAGTTAGTCTAAGGAAATTCCAAGGAAAATGAATTAAACAGAAGTATAAAATTTCTTCTTTTCATACAATAAAATGTTACGTGGAAATACGTCTTTACATGTTCTTCAGCCATGTCAGTGCTGAGGAAGTATTGGGTTTAGAATGTAGCAAAGGCTGTGAGTGGATCTAATCCTCTAAAAATTATCTTTTTCATTAAAATATTTGTCTTTAAAATAAACTAGAAGTTCGTTAGACCAAGAATTTTGAGACAAGGACTTAACATGAATAAGAGATAATCAATACACAAATTACTTTAATGTATATCTGAGGTCCTTTGCTAGCACATAATGTTCATTATACAAATTTGACATGATGTGGACAGCCCAAGAATTTCAGCAGCGATGTTACAAGATTTCAGACCTATGGAATGTGCAGGGCTCTCCTTTCGAAATCCTAGGCTGTGCAGCCAAAAATAACTTAAAGAACTAACCAGGACTCCTGCTGAACTGCAACTGATACTTTTTGATTTTTTTAATGAATCATTTGTACACAAAGAGTTATTTTTGGAAGGACTGAATGAGTATTTAGAAAATAATGGGAAAAGGTACCTTTTAAAAATTGCCATTAAAAAAATAACTGCTCGCTAATGCTCTCATAGTCAAGTCAAATGAAAAAGCATTTTTAATAGTTTTTATGGTGATGCTTGAACCTGCTGTGTGTTTTATTTGACACACCAGTTATTCACTCTCTTCTGGGTAAACCCAGACAAAACAGCATCCTGTTCTCACAGAGAAGTCCTCAGACAATCCTTCAACATAATTGTATTCAAGTATCATCACAACATGATAGCAGGCTACTGGGGTCTGTGGAGATGTGACAAAACATTGCCAGCAACATCTAGCTCCTGAACATCATTAACCCAAGACCAGGAACTCATCAGTTTCTTTGTGTTTATATACACCTGTAATATTTTTTCTTAGATCTATAAGCAATTAAATTATTTCAGAAATGGTTTTAATAAAAGTTGGTAGAATCATGATCTTGAACAATCCACAGGATCAAAAAAAAAATTTCTGCCACAGGAGACCTTTGAAGGTTGTGCCTTTTGTACTTCGACTGTGCTGTTGAGACTGAAGCATGAAGGAGAATAGTAAGTGCTCCAGAAATCTTTATGACCTCCTGGTAACACACACTTTCTAACCTCATAACTGATTTTCTGTACCTAGTCATTGGCTGCAGATGTCAATTCGACTCTTCCATGATGCCATGAAGGAAGAAGAGAAGGCTTGACTACGGAAGCAAAAGGGGGAAAAGTGTCTATGTGATTTCACTGAGGGATTCCACCATAACATTGTACACACTGAAAGTAAGAGGATGCTCTGCACACAGACCAAAGTGCACCTGCTCCTGGAACTCTTCACAAATTCTTCAGTATTTCTATGTCTGTCTTTTTTTTGTTGTTGTTATTATTATTAAAAAGCTGAAAATAGTACACTTCTGCTCCTCCAGCCCTCATTAACGTACCACAGGCAATTGGGAGTTCTGGTAACTGAAATGAGCTGGAGATGGGCTCTTCAGGGGAAGCACACAGCTATACGTTTTGATTGGATTTGTATCAGTTACTTGCAAACACTTCTTTTTGCCAGGAGATGGTGCCATAACTCCAGAAATCGTGGATACGTGTTTTCAATAGGAAAGCAGAAATACAGGTTTTAACACTGCTATACAGATTTTTATAATCTACCCATGTGGTATTTAGCCCCAATATTATTTCAGTTTTGAATTTTTCTTAAATTTTTCTGGTGTGGGGAGTTTGCTTGCTTGTTGGTTTGTTTTCTGTATAGGAATCTACTCACGAGAATAATTAATTCCAGTACATAATCCAGAGTTTGGTTTCCTTGTCTTGATTTGTTCTTTATCTCAGCTTACTTCAGTAAATATCGATGTTTTAATTTTTTTTAATTAATTAATATATTGAAACTACAGATAGAGAGATAATCTAAATACTGATATGTGTTATGAACTGCTAGTAGAAGAACAGACAGATATTTTGCATTGATACATAAAGAAGCATGTTTGATTGCAGGATTAATTTGAAAACACCAAGAGAAAATAAAACTGATTTAGGAGTCTTAGGATCACTCCAGAACTTTCTCTTCTGTAAATCTAGCTATGCTTCAAGCCAGCATTTTTCACCAAATCAGAATGGCCCACATGACTTGAACATGCTCTGCACTTTTCCTTGTGCCTTTCATTTTATTGTTCATTTTGGAGTATTTTGACCTTAAAAAAACCCAAAGACCCTGCATACCGGCATTTTACAGAGCTTGAAAAAAAAAGAGACATATTTAACGGACATCAGTTCTGTTAGTTCCATAACTCAGCAGATTTGTAATTATTTTCCATGCAACCGACATCTGAACTTTTTCGATTTCGATTTTTGGTTTGTTGTTTAGAACTGAGAGTTTTCTAGGATAAATTATTTGATCACAAAAGGATCTTACTAGATCAAAGTGCTTTGCTGAACAGCTCTAGATGAAACAAACCTGTTTAAGCTCAGGCATGGGAAGAGCCTGAGGAGCCGGAGCACAGCAAGAATGCAATCCTGAGTGTCCATGTGGGTCACCTGAATCCCACCTGAGGTCAGGCTGTTTGCAGAGTCTGGCTGCCTTTTTAGCGTGTGCCAGAGCAGCCCTTTTAAGACAAATCCCAGGTTGTCTACCATATGTTTGATGACAAAAATAAACCACCAAACTGGGTTCAGCATGGTCTATCTCTGCTACTTCTAAACTCAAAGACAAACCAAGAACCTCCCTTCCCTACCAAAACTCTAATGGCTGACTCCAATGAAAACTTACACACAGCATATTCCAGGTTTTATATTTCCTTCTGTCATGTGGTCCATCAGTAGGATCTTCTGTCCACTGTAGCTCATAAACTCCTAATGGCATCAGTCTAAAGTTATTTATCCATCTTTACTAAATTTATTTTGTATTTTATGCCATTTTCTCCATCTACAATGGTTTCTTCTTTCAGAATTTTTAGCCAGCGACCCAAGTCAGCAATTTAGTGTATTTACAGACTTGAGATAACAAACTACAAATGTCTTGAATATATTTATCCACAAACTTCCTTTAGATATAAAAATTTTCCTGTCACCTTAGAAGTGAAAATTATGATTTTATTCTCACAACTGACAAGAACATATTTATGCATTGCAAGCCTTACTGTTAAAAAAAAAAAAGTCAATAAAAAGGTAATAATTGTCTATCTTTTTAATGAAAAATTGCTAGAAATATTTAAAGGCAGTATTAAAGCTTATTAACACTTTTTACTGAGTTTACAGGCTGTTAGGCTTGCCTTGACTTACAACTTTGTTTTAACTTCCCAGAGGTGAGCTTGGAGCTGCATAGACATGGTCTTAAGGGTAACAAGGAGAAGAGATAAATCTAATATTTCATGTTTAACATGAACAAAGATCACAGAATATAGTAAACTCAGGTGTAGTGTGCAGGTGCAGAGCAATGAAGACAGAAAGGTGCAAATGGATGTCAGTAAACATTTTAAAATGGTTCCATGTTCTGCACCTAGTGGGCGATGTGACAGCCTCAGTAAGGCCTGACAGCAAATGGCTTAAAAAACTGACTGCTTTCATAAGGCAGAATAAGGAGAGGATTGCAGACAGGAAGCAAATCCTTTAGGATTTCAGATGCTGGGCAGACTGTATCTGTACAGATTCAGATGGAGCCTGCATGGATTTTCCCAGAGCGTGCTGCACAAAGCGAAGTAAATGCCATCCATGGAGAGATGCTCTCCCTTGTGATCATCTAAGATGTTATATAATTTCCTTCTGAGAAAAGAAATACACCAAGTCTATCTTAAACCTAAGAAGAGCTTTGACACTCAAAAGTAAAAAAAAATTTTTCCAGCTATACCAAGTACTCCAATGAGATACGTTATTTCACGTTGAAAGAAACTCTTGCTTGGTAATAAATGTCAGCAATGTTATCTCGATTAACTACTTCATCTTGCTATGGAAACTAAGGTTTCATCAAAAGAGTTTATAAATTTTTCTGCTTTGGCTCATAAGCTGAAGGATTCTTACTGTTTTGTTTGTGTGAAGAAGACACATGGTATTTACTGAGTCGTGATTCAGTCCTGAGATTAGATGAGTTCATGACTCATTCACACCTGGTATTTAGATGTCTCTCCAGTAAATCTTTTCCACTACCAACTCCTTACATGCTGGTTTTGATTTGGCTGCTAAGCCTGCTTCTGGCACTACAGCACTTCTAGTAAGTTGTCCCTCAAACATACAAATACGCAACAAATTGCCTGTTATTAAAATGTCTAATATATAGTCTTAATCTGAAGTTGATTAGTTGATTTGATTTCTTACACTTGTGTTTCTTAGTTCTTTCTTGTATCGCTTTCAAGAATGAAAATCTCTAAGCTTGGAATTTTTTTCCATCTCAAGGACAAAAGAAAGATACTTTCAATGGACACAAACAGGTCTGTTGGTGTAAAACAACAGATGTTTATTAGCTTTCAGTCCTTCACCTCGTCTATACCATGATCTCAGGACTCAGTTAATAGCAGAGGAACTGATGGTAAAACTATAGGGTCATAACACTTGTTCTCAGGGAATGGCAGCAACCTCAGCTCCTGTATATTGCTGATTAAAGCAGTGCAGCCCCCAGAGCTGGGCAGAACCTGACTTGGGAGCAGCAGACATAACATGGATCATGTATGAATTACATGTAAAACACCTCATAAAGCATGAAAGCACAAAGGGGATAGTAATAAGGTATAAAGAACAATCACAGCCCCTGCAAGAACAGGGGCAGAAGCAGAAGAGACACAGCAGGATTGCTCCAGCCCCTCTTCCCTAGGTAAGGATGTTGAACCTGGGCAGTGCTGTTGTGTATCTGAGCAGGTCCTCCTACTCTGGTAGAGAAAATTCTCCTCCTTTTTTTGCCATTCATCACATTTTTCTACTGCAGCTCAGCACTTACCTCTAACGTGTTGTCTTTTACTGTGTGACTAGGTTAGGCATACTCAGAATTTCAAGCAGATTTGTGAGGCTGTGGGGGGTTGTTTGTGTTTTTTTCCTCTGGCTTCTCTATGTAGTAAGGTGATCGATACTGCAGCCCAGAGTCAACAAACTTGGATGCAATATTCATAGAATCATAAAATATTCTGAGTTGGAAGGGACCCACTAGAACCAACAAAGTCCAGCTCCTAGCCCTGCACAGGACAGTCTCAACAATCACACCACGTGCCTGAGAATGTTGTCCAAATTGTTCCTGAGTTCTGTCAGGCTTGGTGCTGTGACCACTTCCCTGAGGATCCTGTTCCAGTGCCCAAACAACCTTTGGGTGAAGAACCTTTTCCTAATATCCCACCTAAACCTGACCTGACACAACTTCAGGCCATTCCCTTGGGTCCTATCACCGGTCACCAGAGAGAAGAGGTCAGTGTCTGCCCCTCTGCTCCTCCTCATGAGGAAGTTGTAGACTGTGATGAGGTCTCACCTCAGCCTCCTCTTCTCCAGGCTGAACAACCAAGTGACCTCAGCTGCTCTCTGTATGGCACCAGTGCAAAGCAAAGCGGGATAATCCCCTGCCTTGACAATCCGGTGATGCTGGGCTTGATGCACCCCAGGATACTCCTTTCTGTCCTTTTCACTACAGGTATATAAACAGTAACACTTCCATGGGTAATTAGTTTCTCTACTGACAGTGGCAGGTTGTCTCTTTCTGTCTCTCTACCTTTGTAATGCATTCAGTATACAGCACTTGCCAAGCACTTTGTGAGACATTTATCCTTTCAAGCTGTTATTTTTCTTCTAAAGAACAAGTTTCATATTTTGTTAATACACTTGGAGGCCTTCTCAGTGACTTTATGTAAGTTTTCCTTCAAGCTATAACTTTCTTCTTTCAACATAATAACACTCAAAAGATTTTTTCATTAAAAACATGTTAGGGAATTTCTAATAACATTCATTCCAGTCCAGGCTTTTAAGACATCTAGAAATACAGACCTTATCAAGTTTCTGAAGTTACATGAAGTGATGCTAAGTATGGAAATGTATCTACTGGTGTCTCCAGCTGGTCATTAACCAGATCCACAGATAAGATTTTTAATTCTGTAACAAGAAATCATACATACTTGTGAACAATCTAGTAAACCAAAGCAGGGGTAATTTAGGCAAATGAGGATATTGTAAACATCCAGCTTACATTGGGAAAGCATTTATAAGATATTATATTATAGGATTTGTCTGTAAATTTCCATTTTTGCCATTTCAAACCTTACCAGCTATCAATTTACATAGATATTTATCACCTTAGAAGTTTTGATAAAGGGTTAAACACTTCATATGTTTGAATTCTTCAGCTGTACCACCCAAAGCAAAGCAAGGGCTTAATTCATGCTAGTGACATTTTTCTGAAGGAGCTCTGTTTACCAGCGTGCAGTGCAATCATACTTAGAGAAAATAGGGCCAGATGTCATTGGGAAGGTTCTTACTGATTTTGGTGAAAACTGGGAAACTGAAGAATGAAATGTGGGACCAACAAAGCTATGGCAATTGATAAGCCAATTTGTCACCTAATGGGATTATAATTGCCTATAGTTCAAGGAGCTGGAGCAATATAATAGCTTTTACCCCCGCCAAACATCGCAGTTAAGATTCGCTTTTTTTCCCAGAAGGAAAGAACAGAAGTAATTTAGCAAATTACAAGCTGTAAATGGCTTAACTGTTCTAAGACATAAAGTGGGATGAGAAGGTGGTACACTGGGAAATCACGTGGGGAATAAAAAGATACAAGGAATTCCTGGTGTGTTTAAAGAGCTCAGTCTACAGGCACAATAATATACATGACCCTTGAACAGTTTTGTGTCCATACATGTCTCCTTCCTGTCTGAAATATGTTCTTAATTATTTTTTAATTACACATTTTAATTTAATGATTCATATTACAGACATGTCAACCTTTTTCATATGTTTTTTTTTTCTGAAAATTGTGATCATAAGATTCTTTACTTTCTCGGGCTGCTTTTGCCCATGCACTACAATGCGTGCACTAGATGGCACTCAGTGCTCAATGCTCAATTCTGTGCCCTGTCCAGAAAAGATTTTACGGGGCCTAGTGAAACGGTTGCTGAGCTCCATGTTACCTTGAGCTGATAGAATTGCTGAAGACAGAAATAGGAATTTATTACTGTGCAATTTATAACAGAATGAAATGTTGAAAGGACCATTTCTACACCCAGTATCATGCAATGAAATTGCAATAAGAAAAATTTAAAATCTCCTAAAATTACATTGAAATACATGAAGCCCAGAATTCTCACTGAAATTCAGGCAACAAAGTTATAATTAGAGCCTCTACCAGATGGGAAAAATGTAAAAACAAAGGAACTATGACAAAAATATTTTCATGGAATGTTTAATTTCTAACAGTTTAGCTGGAAAGCGAAGGCTTGAATTCCATAGTAGACTTCAGTGTAGATGTCTCCATACTGTTATGTTCTTTGATATGAATATTATTTATGTTCTGGGAAAGTATTGTTAATTTTATAGATCACAGTTTTCTCAAGTACAGAGCTACAATGGAGTTTTTTTTTTTTTTAATCTGTAGAGTTTTAAGATAGCTGAAGAAAATAGGTAGGTTTTAACGTTTATTAATCGCACTATAAAATTCTACCTTAGTTTGATTACAATCAAGCTGATCAGGACACAATTTACAACAAAGCAGGAATACACAGAGTTAACAGGAGCATTTCTCGTGCTCCTTTTTGGCATTTCTGCTTGGATTATGTGTTTCTCCTTTCATACATAATCATGTTCTTTTCCAAGCACAGTAAGCCTGGGGATGGAGCCAAGTCCAGTTCCTATTATCTCCCAAACTGTGATAGTCACACAAGGAGCAAATCTCCATGATATTTTTCAAGAATAATGAAAAGTCACATAAGAGCAGCAAAATTATCCACCTAAAATACCAAGCAGCTGTGGCACTGGCAGGGTTTTAGAAGCTGGGATCACATCAGAGCAGTGTTCTTGGCTCTTCTGCCTGTCCTTCAGACAACCACTGTGCTTCTGGCACCCAGAGATTCAAGTGCTCTCTTTAATCGCCATCAGTCATCAAAGCCACTACATTCTATGTGCTTCCTAAGGCTCCAATTGTTCAAGTCTGAGATAACTTTTATAACTAAGAAACAGACACAATGAAGTTCGAACCTTTTCACAGTAAACTGAGAAGGGATCAAAGACACCATCTAGACTGGAGTGCATAGGTGTGAGAACACGGCGAAACACTCTGAAAACAAATAGCAAAACTACAATCCAAGCTATCAATTCCTTTTTAAAAATTTCTTCTATTGGATCAAGGTTACCACCATTTCGATTTTGATTACTTGGAATTGTGAATGTTTCTCATCAGACTTGCATGAAATATTTCTGAAAATCTGATCTGGTGCCTCTTTGGATCTGAGTGTTTTTGAAAATATTACTCTGTCACCCAGTGGGGATAATATCAGGAACCTTCATCTGACATCTCATGAGGTAGCTATCACAAGTTTAGAATCACAGCTTTTGATAGATTTTTGTTGTTGTTGTTGTCAACTCTTTTAGTAATAGTCCACACAAATAGCAGAGGAAACTTTTAGCTTTTTTATTGTGAAGAAAGCTTTTCTCAATAGGATGTGTCCTTAGTCTAAGCTGAATATCCCAAAGAAAATCAATTTTTTACAAGGAAATTTCCAGTTTTTCACTGTTAAGGAGTAAGTCTAAGTGCAGGGCTCTGTCTCTACATATGGAGTGTTTCCAGACAGAACTATTGATATCAGTTCTACCCTTACTGTATTTTATTACTTCTGTCCTCTTAAAGCAATTTTATTTACTCTGTTTTGTGGACTGAGAGCTCTTTACTCCACCATTATTTTTTGATGCCCTTTTGTAGGCAATAGGAGAGATTCATTTTTATTTTCGCACTGTGCCAGCTTTTCTACCTGTACATATGATGTGAGATCTCAGCATATTTTCTATGCATGTAGCAATAACATACCATATTGGAAGCAGTGGAAACATAACCTTAACATTATTTTTGTTCCCGGTCAACAAACTAGTTATGTTCCAATGAGTGAAATCAGGCTTTTGCTATGAAGCTTTCAGAATCTCACAAGATTAATTTGCACTGAATACTGTACTAACTCTCTAGTTTTCATTCCACAAACAGTAAAAATTAATTCAAGAGACTGTAAATTTTATTTAGATTGCTAGTACTTGCTAGTGGAAAAGAACAGAGATTCTAAACAACTTTCATCGTAACTAAAAACCAATAATTTAATACCTTCTCTTACAGTGCAGTCTATAATAGCCACCCCATTAGTAACTAGATCATCTCCTGGCTTTTAGTGCTTTATAATGGGCACTTGTGTACTAAAGGAATGCAATGAATTTTTCGCCCAGAGTACATGTGGAGTTAATCAACAGGCCATTTAGGGGACCACAATTTGCAAGTCCTGCAGATACAGCCACCTCAGAGTGTGATAAATGAAGGAAAATGTTAGAGGAATAGTACTACAGAATCAATCAATATGAGAGAAAATTTTCTCATTCTCTCTGCACTAAGATCATGGCTTCTCCTTACCTTAGGGTATGTCATACCTAGATAGATACCTAGTTAGAGATGACAATCTTTTCATTATTAAGATGCTCCTATGTTCAATTACATACAATATTATTTTTAATCTGAATTTGTATTATTCCATCATCTTCCCTCTGAATTATCTGCATATCTGAAAAGGAAAATATCAGGCCACCTTTCTTAGCTACTTGCTTCATGAAAATTTAGCTTTCTGCTACCCCATATAATTTACATGAAGGTGGCAGGGAGAAAGAGGTCCCTATGAAGAATCTGTGGGAGGCATTCAAATTCATTCAAGTTCAGACATTCTACTCAATTGATGGATTAGAGTAGTGGTTAAATGTCTAGCTCTTTCCCTAGATCAACAGGACAAGGCAGACTCTTTGATCAGCCTGCGATCTGGTTTCCTAAACTTTCTTCCTGAAGGAACACGGTATTATGGTGGTGGGTTTTAACAAACAACGGTTATGGAGCCATAAGAAAAGCAAGACACTGGCATGTCTAGCTGAGTTGGTGAGGCGTTTGATCCCTGCTCCCAGGATCTGCATTGACATTTTTAACCTGATGAAGGTATGAAACCCCATTTCAAGGAGGCAGGTTCACAGCATTTTGCCTCTTGTAAGAGCAGACTTGTCGCACCAAATCACAAGTGCTTGAATTGGGCTCTCAGTCACCAGTTCTATGACTGGTCTCGCATTTCCCTCATGTCTGCATGCAGAGTCTCTCCATTTCATGATTCTGAACATTTTTCTGCCCACAGGCAAGTGTGCTAATGTGGATCCTACCTCACTGTTCATTGAAACCTGTTTCATACTCAGAAATTAAATCTTCTGTGTACTGAACTCAGACACACCTGATCTAATGTGGACAGCTATAGTTCACTTTCTGGAGACCCTTAGCTAACATGGAAAAGTCCCAAAGATAAGCAGCCCTGGAAATCACACCTTCTAGATGGTGGTCTAGACCAGATATGTCAGGATGTAACGCACTCAGACATAAGCCACAATTTCTCTGGGAAATAAGGAGATTAAGGGCTTATTTATCTAATAGGTTATAAATTCAGTAATTTAAATTAAGGGAGAAATGAAGACATAAAAAAGCAGATGTCAAGCACGAGTGGGGCCAATGGATTCCTTAGTGGGTTCCAGAAGCAGTGGGTGTTTGCTGTGACAATGCGCCCCAAACAGGATTAACAGTCAAGGCAATCATAAAGACTAGACAAGTGAGCACAGTCACCAAAGATTCTACAGACTCATTGCAGTAGTACAGGTGAAGCTGTAGTTTACCAGAAAATTGCAAAATTACCTCCTATGACTCATATAGTTATACAATGATTTGGACTGGAAGGGACCTTACAGATCATTTAGTTCTAGTACCCTGCCACGGGCAGAGACACTTTCCACTAGACCAGGTTGTTCAGAGCCCCATCCAAGCTGGCCTTGAACACTTCCAGGGCTGGGGGGCCCACAACTTCTGTTGGCAGCCTGTTTCAGTACCTCACCAACCTCACAGTAAAGAATTTCTACCTGATATCCAATCCAAGACTTTCCTTTTTCAGTTTGAAGCCATTCTTCCCTGTTCTGTCACCACATGCCCTCAGAACAAGTCCTTCTCCAGCAGTCCTATGACACCGCCTAGACACTAGAAGATACTGTAAGGTGTCCAAGCCTTCTTTACCACTAAGGTGTTCAAATGAAAAGGGTTTCCTAAAGTCGGAAACTGGTGTGTAGGGAGGGAATTACAACACAGACAAGCCGTTAAAAAAATGTTTACATTAAGTCAAATCCTAAATTCACAACAAACCATCATTGATATACAGATATGATAATTTTACAGGAATTAATTTATCTGAGTTAGAGTGAGATTTTCACTTAACATCTATCTCTATGACAGCGCTTCTCATTACCATATTTGTACAAACCCCCAAGATCTTATAATCTTATTTGCGCCAGGAAAACAATTCTCAAGGTCTGGAGTACTTTAACTGTACTAACATGCTTCCCTGATGGATTTTTTTGCAGGTGAAGAGGTCTTTAGTAATTTCCTTGTTTCTGCAAACACTGAATGTCTGGTAGTTTCTAATGAAATCCATGAGATATTGTCTTTTTACCAGCTTTAGAAAATAAGCCTAGAATTTTACTTTACTTGCTTGACTTTGTATTTCAAAGTCAGGTTACATATCTGTGTAACAAATGTTTATACCATTCAGCACAGTTCTAGGCTTCTTTTTAATTAATACCATTATTTAATTTTAAACAATTCCTTCTCTTTCTAAAAATCTTCCAATTTTACCAATATTCACAGTCAGCACAAGTTTCAATGCAAATGGTAAGAAAATAAAATATTACCTTTCACAAAACAAAGTAGTTGCACCCTAAAGTTATTATTGTATTCCATCATATTTATGAAGATACAGTACTCTTATAAAATATAATACAAACAAACAGGCAGTTAGCAACAAAGAAAAATAGCTAATTCTATGCTTAACATGACAGTTTCATTACTGCCCTACACAAATTTCATAGTTGTAATAAGATCTGTAGTAAATGTGAGCTATTTTGAGACAAAAACACAGCATGCCTGACTTCTGTGTAGCTCTGCATGTTTTGATTTTATGAATCATAATATCTTAACTCGAAATTTGCATTAAAATAATGCTAAAATGATGGAAAGGAATTGTGGGATTCGAGTTCATCTCATTTAGGCATGCTAAATGCCTCAATCTTAAGACTAGAATCAATCCTCTGAAATAAGCTGGAGAGAAGGAGAGAGAGAGAAAGAGAGGGAGAGAAAGGGAGCGGGAGAAGGAGACGTAGAGAGAGAAGGGAGAGGGAGAGGCAGAGGCAGAGGCAGAGGCAGAGGCAGAGGCAGAGGCAGAGGCAGGTATTTCTGAAGGGTTCAAAGAGAGAATTGGTCTGTTCAAGTTTAGGCATTTAGGTGAGTGGCTCCCACTCCAACCAGTCAGGCACTATAACTGGGAACATTATTGCTGTGCAGCTGGCAATGGCCTGTTTTATATAATCGTTGTGTTTATGGAAAAATAGGCAGAGTCAATTGGTCAAATAAAGGCAACCCATCCTCATAGAAAAAAAAATGACATATATATTAGATTTTTGTATGATGTGTTGTAGCCTCTTAGGAATCTCAGCAAATGGAGAATCCATAATGGTTCCATGAAAACCGTTCCAGCATTTTTTTGTCTGACTACTAAAATGCATTGTTTTCTACATATATGTAAGGCTATGGAACCCCATAAAATATTAAAGCTGTTCCATTATTCTCAATCCATACTATATGAACACATAGATATATTCTGTGTTGGGACTAAGCAGAAAGTGCATGGTCCTGCTTATAGAGGTTATTTATCAATTTCAAATTGTGGTTGCTACATGAAGCTTTCTGAAAGAACCATTATTTCCTTGTAATGAGAAATACGGTGACTCAGTCTTTTTCATTGTGCTTAACTACAAGGCTGGTGGAATCAAAACTCCAATCCTGCATTTATAAATTAAATAAGATATAAATGCTTCCTGTTACACACTGCTAAAGTTTTAGGCTAGATGTGGTTTTCACCCATGCCATGCGAAACCCTTCTGCAATATCTGCTGGTGTACTTCAGGAATTAGTCTGGACAAAAGACGCATGCAGAGATGAGGCAGCTTCAATATGGCCACATTTTGGAAAGACAGGTAATGGAAATGCCAGATACAGCACCAGCTGGCTTACATGTCAGAGCAGTACCCTGTGCAGTTTCAGCTTTACAGCCTGTTATCTGATACGTTTTGCCTTTCTTGGAGAGAGGGGAGTATTTGAAAAGCCTAACCTAAATGTCAGTGCCCTGGATTTGGACTCCTTGGAGAGAAATTCACACTCACATCAGTTTCTTTTTTTTTTAATAAAGTTGATTAAAGTCACATACTTTTCTTGTGCCATAGGCCTTTCATTATAAAATGGGGTATTATTGCCTTATTTGACATCACTGCATCTCTCAAGACAGATATCCATTCCTGACTGAAAGGAGGAAGCTCTGTGAGCCTCCACCTGTATAATGAGGCAGATTATTTTTCAGGGTACAAATTTACCAAAAAGCTGCAACAGTGGGAATTTCATTCTCTTCTCTGGGGCAATTTTAGTAGCTGTTGCTTGTATTAAAATTAGAGTCCAAAAATAACTAATACTTTATTATAGATGATTAACCTGCTATAACTGAAAAAAAAAAGGCAGGCAAGATCTTCCACAGAAATAATTATGATTCAAAGTGGTGAAGTGGAAAACATTCTAAAGGAAAACTTGCAGCTCTGGGAGAAAACTTTTGTTCCCATTACACTGCAATACCCCTTATGATTTCTAAGTATAAAACCAATGGGACTCTGTGTGCTGAATTATTCTTCTTTTCTCATTAAGTCTGAATTTTAATAGTGTTTTTTTTTCTCCTGTTCTTTTATTGAGGGAATTATTTGGAGTTATGCACTGCTTTCAGATTCATTTGACTTGGGAGTACAAGCCCACCAAACTAGAAAAGTTTATAAGCTTTTCCCAAGCACTTGTGAACGGAAGCCACCAAACATTTGGCTATGTGATACTCATCGTGACTGCAGCATCACGCAGGACAATGATAAACTTTAAAACTTCCAAAACCACCAGCAATGACAAAATCGTATTTCAGCTCTACCTTAGAGAATTCACCTAGGGATTCTAGGATAGGGCAGCACATCCTGAGTTTAAGCACTGTCTGTAATGGAAGGGTTAGAATGTCTGGAGCTCATGATTATCAATAGCACAGTTAAGACCTCTGGATAAGAATCAAGGGACAAACAAACAAAGTGACTGTCATCATAAGAGTCTACTATTGACTTCCCAGTCAGGAAAATTATGACAATGATTTATTCTTTGAGGAACTAAGGGGCACTTCCAAGTCAACTGCTCTTGTGCAGCTGGTACAACCTGGGCCAGAAAACTCCTAAAATACCTAAATGACAACTTCATGGAACAGGTCCTAAGGAAGCCATCTCAGAAAGGTGTCCTCCTTGATCTGCTGCTTGTCCACAGAGTGGAGATTGGCAGCTGTCTTGGCCACAGCAACCACAAGTGATCAAGTTTAAAATCTCTGTTGACAGGATTAAAAGTGCCAGCCAAACCTCAGCTCTGGACATATGGACAGCAGACTTCAGGCTGCTCAGAGAACAAGAAAAATGTTTTTGCTGGTGCTGGCATCCATCAGTGTGGGTCACTTTCTAAACATCAGCATGTAAAGGCACAGGACCAGAAATTCCAAATTGTCAAAAGCCATGCAGATGAAGCAGAACGCTGGGTTTGCTGAACAGGGGAATCTTCTCTTGGAAATAAGGCAAAAGAGGAAAGCATATTCCCACTGGGAGCAAGGTCAGGGGGAGAATACTGAGATGCTTCTTGCCGCTGTAGGGAGAAAATTCATACAGCCGAAGCTCAACTGGAGACGAAGCTGGACAGAAATGTGGGAGACAATAAGAAGTGTTTTTTTAATTCATTAATGGCAAAAGGCTGAGTAGAAATAACATTGTCCTGTTACTGGATTAGGGTGGTCACCTCTCAAACAGGGACAGAGCCAGGGCAGAGATTTTTAATGCATTCTTTGCAGCTGTCTTCAACACGGTTGACAGGCCAAGGGAGTTTCAGTGCCCTGAGCTGGAGGACCATGATTGTGACAATGATCAACTCCCAGTTGACCCTGAACTTGTGTGGGATCTGCTGCTCCAGCTGGATCCCTGAAAATCTATGGGGCCATGGGATTAATCTGAGAATCTTCAAGGAGCTCTCTGATGCCATTGCAAAGCCTCTTTCAATGATTTTTGAGAAGTCTTGGGAATCTGGAGAGGTGCCAGCTGACTGGAAGGTGGTGAGCATTGCCCCAGTTTTCAAGAAGGGCAAGAAGGAGGACCCCAGAAACTACAGGCCTGTCCATCTCACTTCAGTGCCTGGGAAAGCTATGGAGATACAGCTTATTATTATGGGATATTATTATGGGATATATTGAAAAACACCTGGAGAACAATGCAATCATTGGTTACTGCCAGTCCAGCTTATCAAACCTGACTTCCTTTCATGACAAGGCAACCCCCCTAGCTGATCACAGGAAGCCAGTTGATGTAACAATTTTGGATTTCAGTAAAGCTTTTGATAATTTCTTTCATGGTATCCTTCTAGACAAAACGTCCAGCATAGAGCTGGATAAACACAGCGTATTCTGTATTTGCTACTAAAGTGTGGAACAACATCATTCTTTAAAGACTTAAGAGGAAGTTTTCACCAGCAGTTCGTTATAAACTACATAACTTATTATAAACTTATTATAAATAAGTACAGAACTCTTCTTAAAGTGTTCACAACTTCAAACACACTGGCAACGTAACTCCATTAACTGCAGGGAACTCAGTATACATTTGGGATGAATTTGGTCCTAGGAGTTTAAAGCTTGAAGGAAAATCTAAAGGAACCAAGGGAAATCAAGAATATTGAATGAATTCCTGATGCATATGTATTCTTTTATTAAATTGTCTCCTCCAGGGTTTATCATGGATGCATAATTTTTTGTTAGAAAAAGGTGTTCAAGATTTATTTTTTTAAAGACAAAGAAAGAGCCATACCATGAAGGATTATAAAATTATCATTTATATTAACCTGCTGTTGAGACAGAAATTTCAGCCAAGTTTATAAGATGGTTCAGTACTAGTCATCTCTACCCACTGAATTTGAAATGTTTTAGGCTTCAGTGATTATGAGTGCCTCGGGCTGTAAAATGTTCTGCCACATTCACATGCATCTCACATCTCTCCTTGGAGGCTTGTATTCTTGGGGGATGTTAGGAGATAACAGCAACCCATCAACAAGTCCTACCAGTAGAGGCCAAAAATCAGCTGCTGACAGTTGCCACGACCCACTAATCAATCTCAAAATTAGGTTGGCTGGTTTTTTTACCAGTTAAACCAGACAAAATTACATCACTGAGAAGACAACAGAGAAAATCAGCCTGTAAACCTTTCACAAAAAACCATTACAAAAAAAAAAATTATTTTTCACTTCCAAATAAATGTCCTGTGCTCCTGTACAGACACTTCAATACACAGTATGGAAACAAGAATGAAAGCAAATATCTGAATCATAAATATGGTTTGCTGGATGGATTTAAAAGTGCCAAATATGAAATATGTGTCCTTAAGAGTGTAATTAGAACCCAATACTGAGAATGCTGCTAACATCGATGTTGTTCTGTTTAACATGGATCATCACACCTAAGTTTTTTCCACTAACTTGCAGGGATCCTATCTAATTAATAACCCTATCTGAGCAGACTGAGCTTTTAATTAAGGCAAAAAGAGTGCTTGCAAGGCATTGATCTAGTAAGGTTTTCAATCAAAAACACGTTACTGATTTGGTGGCCTTTGGGGACAATTGTCTCCAAGTTGAAGTTACTTAGGTGAATGGAGCCAGATTTTGTCTGTGACCAGTAGATGCTGCAATAATGTAAATAAGATAATCACAAACTACTTTCAAAATAATCAATGAGGATAGACAGCCTAATAATTTTACTATGTCCACTACAATGTAAAAACTAGCTGCTCATGATTTGGATGGGTGCATTCTTTCCTGAGTGAAAAATTTGCTGGAAGGACGAGACCAGAGAGGGGTGGTGAGTGGAGTTAAAACCATTTGGTGGCTGGCCACTAATGGTATTCACCAGGGCTCAGTATTGGGGCCAGTCCTGTTTATCCATCTTTATCCATGATTTGGATGAAAACTCAATAAATTTGCAGCTGGCACCAATTTAGGCGGGAGCGCTGATCTGATGGAGGGTATGAACACTCTGCAGAAGGATCTAAACAGGCTGGACTGACGGGCTGAGGAAAACTGGAAGAGGTTCAATAAGGCGAAGTACTGGGTCCTGATCTTCAATTGCAACAATCCCAGGCAGCTCTACAGGCTGGGGACAAAATATCTGGAAAGCTGCCCTGCAGAAAGGGACCTGTGGGTCCTGGTTGACCACTGGCTGAACATGAGCCAGCAATGTGCCCAGGTGGCCAAGAAGGCCAATGGCATCCTGGCCTGTATCAAGAATAGTGTGACCAGCAGGACTGGGGAAGTGATTGTTCCTCTGTACTCGGCACTGGTGAGGCCACACCTTAAATCCTGTATTGTTTTGGGCCCTTCACTACAAAAAAGGTTATTGAAGTTATTGAAGTTCTGGAGCATGTCCAGAGAAGTTATTGAAGCTCTGGAGCATGTCCAGAGATGGGCAATGGAGCTGGTGAAGGGTCTAGAAAATAAGTCCTATGAAGAATGGATGAAGGAACTTGGTTTGTCTAGCCTGGAGAAAAGGAGGCCTAGGGGGACTTCACTGCTCTCTGCAACTACCTGAAAGGAGGCTGTAGTGAGGTGGGGGTCAGTCTCTTCTGTCGTGTCTCAAGTGAAAGGATGAGAGAAAATGGCCTTAAGTTGCACATGGGGAGGTTCATATTTGATATTAGAAAAAAAAATTCACTGAAAGAGTGGCTAGGCACCGGAATAAGCTGCCCAGGTAGGTGGTGGAGTCACCATCTCCGAAGTGTTCAAGAGGTGTCTGGGTTTGGCACCTGGGGATATGTTTCAGGGATGATTATGATGGTGCAGGATTGATGGTTGGACTATATGATCTTGAAGGTCTCTTCCAAACTTGATGATTTTCTGATTATGTGATTCTGTGTTTTATTTTTTTTTNAAGCATATTCCCACTGGGAGCAAGGTCAGGGGGAGAATACTGAGATGCTTCTTGCCGCTGTAGGGAGAAAATTCATACAGCCGAAGCTCAACTGGAGACGAAGCTGGACAGAAATGTGGGAGACAATAAAAAGTGTTTTTTTAATTCATTAATGGCAAAAGGCTGAGTAGAAATAACATTGTCCTGTTACTGGATTAGGGTGGTCACCTCTCAAACAGGGACAGAGCCAGGGCAGAGATTTTTAATGCATTCTTTGCAGCTGTCTTCAACACAGTTGACAGGCCAAGGGAGTTTCAGTGCCCTGAGCTGGAGGACCATGATTGTGACAATGATCAACTCCCAGTTGACCCTGAACTTGTGTGGGATCTGCTGCTCCAGCTGGATCCCTGAAAATCTATGGGGCCATGGGATTAATCTGAGAATCTTCAAGGAGCTCTCTGATGCCATTGCAAAGCCTCTTTCAATGATTTTTGAGAAGTCTTGGGAATCTGGAGAGGTGCCAGCTGACTGGAAGGTGGTGAGCATTGCCCCAGTTTTCAAGAAGGGCAAGAAGGAGGACCCCAGAAACTACAGGCCTGTCCATCTCACTTCAGTGCCTGGGAAAGCTATGGAGATACAGCTTATTATTATGGGATATTATTATGGGATATATTGAAAAACACCTGGAGAACAATGCAATCATTGGTTACTGCCAGTCCAGCTTATCAAACCTGACTTCCTTTCATGACAAGGCAACCCCCCTAGCTGATCACAGGAAGCCAGTTGATGTAACAATTTTGGATTTCAGTAAAGCTTTTGATAATTTCTTTCATGGTATCCTTCTAGACAAAACGTCCAGCATAGAGCTGGATAAACACAGCGTATTCTGTATTTGCTACTAAAGTGTGGAACAACATCATTCTTTAAAGACTTAAGAGGAAGTTTTCACCAGCAGTTCGGTATAAACTACATAACTTATTATAAACTTATTATAAATAAGTACAGAACTCTTCTTAAAGTGTTCACAACTTCAAACACACTGGCAACGTAACTCCATTAACTGCAGGGAACTCAGTATACATTTGGGATGAATTTGGTCCTAGGAGTTTAAAGCTTGAAGGAAAATCTAAAGGAACCAAGGGAAATCAAGAATATTGAATGAATTCCTGATGCATATGTATTCTTTTATTAAATTGTCTCCTCCAGGGTTTATCATGGATGCATAATTTTTTGTTAGAAAAAGGTGTTCAAGATTTATTTTTTTAAAGACAAAGAAAGAGCCATACCATGAAGGATTATAAAATTATCATTTATATTAACCTGCTGTTGAGACAGAAATTTCAGCCAAGTTTATAAGATGGTTCAGTACTAGTCATCTCTACCCACTGAATTTGAAATGTTTTAGGCTTCAGTGATTATGAGTGCCTCGGGCTGTAAAATGTTCTGCCACATTCACATGCATCTCACATCTCTCCTTGGAGGCTTGTATTCTTGGGGGATGTTAGGAGATAACAGCAACCCATCAACAAGTCCTACCAGTAGAGGCCAAAAATCAGCTGCTGACAGTTGCCACGACCCACTAATCAATCTCAAAATTAGGTTGGCTGGTTTTTTTACCAGTTAAACCAGACAAAATTACATCACTGAGAAGACAACAGAGAAAATCAGCCTGTAAACCTTTCACAAAAAACCATTACAAAAAAAAAAATTATTTTTCACTTCCAAATAAATGTCCTGTGCTCCTGTACAGACACTTCAATACACAGTATGGAAACAAGAATGAAAGCAAATATCTGAATCATAAATATGGTTTGCTGGATGGATTTAAAAGTGCCAAATATGAAATATGTGTCCTTAAGAGTGTAATTAGAACCCAATACTGAGAATGCTGCTAACATCGATGTTGTTCTGTTTAACATGGATCATCACACCTAAGTTTTTTCCACTAACTTGCAGGGATCCTATCTAATTAATAACCCTATCTGAGCAGACTGAGCTTTTAATTAAGGCAAAAAGAGTGCTTGCAAGGCATTGATCTAGTAAGGTTTTCAATCAAAAACACGTTACTGATTTGGTGGCCTTTGGGGACAATTGTCTCCAAGTTGAAGTTACTTAGGTGAATGGAGCCAGATTTTGTCTGTGACCAGTAGATGCTGCAATAATGTAAATAAGATAATCACAAACTACTTTCAAAATAATCAATGAGGATAGACAGCCTAATAATTTTACTATGTCCACTACAATGTAAAAACTAGCTGCTCATGATTTGGATGGGTGCATTCTTTCCTGAGTGAAAAATTTGCTGGAAGGACGAGACCAGAGAGGGGTGGTGAGTGGAGTTAAAACCATTTGGTGGCTGGCCACTAATGGTATTCACCAGGGCTCAGTATTGGGGCCAGTCCTGTTTATCCATCTTTATCCATGATTTGGATGAAAACTCAATAAATTTGCAGCTGGCACCAATTTAGGCGGGAGCGCTGATCTGATGGAGGGTATGAACACTCTGCAGAAGGATCTAAACAGGCTGGACTGACGGGCTGAGGAAAACTGGAAGAGGTTCAATAAGGCGAAGTACTGGGTCCTGATCTTCAATTGCAACAATCCCAGGCAGCTCTACAGGCTGGGGACAAAATATCTGGAAAGCTGCCCTGCAGAAAGGGACCTGTGGGTCCTGGTTGACCACTGGCTGAACATGAGCCAGCAATGTGCCCAGGTGGCCAAGAAGGCCAATGGCATCCTGGCCTGTATCAAGAATAGTGTGACCAGCAGGACTGGGGAAGTGATTGTTCCTCTGTACTCGGCACTGGTGAGGCCACACCTTAAATCCTGTATTGTTTTGGGCCCTTCACTACAAAAAAGGTTATTGAAGTTATTGAAGTTCTGGAGCATGTCCAGAGAAGTTATTGAAGCTCTGGAGCATGTCCAGAGATGGGCAATGGAGCTGGTGAAGGGTCTAGAAAATAAGTCCTATGAAGAATGGATGAAGGAACTTGGTTTGTCTAGCCTGGAGAAAAGGAGGCCTAGGGGGACTTCACTGCTCTCTGCAACTACCTGAAAGGAGGCTGTAGTGAGGTGGGGGTCAGTCTCTTCTGTCGTGTCTCAAGTGAAAGGATGAGAGAAAATGGCCTTAAGTTGCACATGGGGAGGTTCATATTTGATATTAGAAAAAAAAATTCACTGAAAGAGTGGCTAGGCACCGGAATAAGCTGCCCAGGTAGGTGGTGGAGTCACCATCTCCGAAGTGTTCAAGAGGTGTCTGGGTTTGGCACCTGGGGATATGTTTCAGGGATGATTATGATGGTGCAGGATTGATGGTTGGACTATATGATCTTGAAGGTCTCTTCCAAACTTGATGATTTTCTGATTATGTGATTCTGTGTTTTATTTTTTTTTATACACCTTTTTTTTGTGTCCAGACTTCATCTCTGTCACCTAGCATCTTACTGGAGTGCAGCAGTCCTTCCTTGCCTGTTTTGACATCATCCACCTGGCTCACAATCGTTTTTCACTGATAATTCCTTCCCAGCTGCATATTCCTTTTCTTCCTCCATCCTAGCATATCATCCCTCTCTCTCTTCAGTAATTTTGCCAGTGTTCCCAGCTCTGTACCCATGCACTTTCTACAGTACTTTTGCAAGAGGGAGGGCTGAGGTAGAAGTTTTGCTTTTCAGTTTTTCCACCTAAGCACAGGAAAGGGTGACTTAATAAATGTTTCTGCTCTTCATTCAAGTGACCTGAGAAACATCTATATAGCACACTATACAGTAGTCCAGTAAGAGTTTGAGGAATATCTTGTTAATTGAGTGGAGGGCATCTTAATTGAATCAAAAAATATATGGAGAATATGTTTTAAAATTTAGTAATTTGACCAAAAATGAACAGCTTTAAAGCCATGATTCATATTTCTGAATTCTAAAAATCATCTACCTATCATTTCTCAAGGCCCTGTTGCTTGAAGGCACCAGAATTTTAAAAAGAAATGGGAATATTTTCTGCAAAGATCGTGGCTTGACCATATTAGTGAATAAGCCTTGTAATAAATATAGAAATTAAACAGCTCCTTTGTGTGCCAATACTTTATTAGTTAGCACAGATTAACAGATGCTATAAATCCTGTGTAGACTTCTAGGACTCTCATTGTCATCAACCAATTTCACCCTTTTTAGAAACAGCATGTGCTCATCTCTGCATTCATGAGCAAAATATATACATTGGCCTAGTATCTCTGCTAATAATGGTGGGGAAAAAAAGTATTAGTGCTTCACAGAATAACATCTTAGGAGGAAAAAGTTACCAAATAAAGTTTTTTTGACTGAGCTTACGTTGTGAATGTTGTACTATTTGTTCTGTGTCTCAAGAAAAGTTTAAAAAGCTAAGCATCCTGTATAATATGAATACGGGCTTGGAATCACAGAATTGAGCCAGATCCAAAACACAAAGCTCCTGCAGGAAAGATAAATTTTAAAAAGTTTCAAATTAGAGATTAATGGCATACTGCTTCTATTTGAATTTATATATCCCTTACACAGTCTAGTTCAGTTAGTTTCAGTCTACCTTTAAACTTATTGAGTGGTAATATGTTTGCCTTAATGCTTACACTCCCCATATTCTGTACAACAATTTTAAACCATTCATAATCCTTATATCACCACTAAGAAAACACTAAGGACTCATACCATGTCAAACCTGATGTACCTGATGACATTTCCCATTGAATGAGAACCCCTCATGCCACAGAAATTTAACTATGTAGCATGTAGATTATTTTTACAGAAAATACGATGAGAAGATGAGAGATGGAGGAGAGACAGCACAGTCTACATAAGATAAGAGACACAGATTTTGATGTCCACCCTGGAGATTTAGTATGAGTACAGCTTTGCTTTCAAAGCCATTTCCATTGCATACTAGGAATAAAAGGAATGGAAAGGGCCCCCAGTTTTATACTGGAAAATGTACTGTAACAATTAGTAAGCAATTATACAATGAATCTGTGCATTCCTCTTTAGATCAATTCCTAAATGCAAAGTTTTGCCACCTTTTCTTACCCTGATAATTCTCAGTCCTCTCTAGGAAGAATATGAATTCTAATGAAACACTTAGAAAAAACACTGAATAAATCATTGAGTTAATCCCCCTTGATAATGCATGTGCTGAAAAACTTAATTCCTAATTTCCATTGACACACACACAAAAAAGAAATTTTCTTTCATTAAAACTAAAATAGCAGATGTGAGGTGTTTTTATTAAAATTTATGGAAAGCAATAAGTTTTTAAAAGCTTCTAATGCTATATATGGTATGCAAGGTATGAGCAAATCATCCCCATGGGATTGAGTTGTGATGCTAGTTTACCAATCATCGTTAGTAATTAAGGTTTTATATGCTCCATTATATTAAAAAGTGAGAAAGGAAACTGCAGCAGTAACACGACAGCTCAGGCCTTATTATCATGTTCTTTGTTCATGAAACCTACTGAATGTCATTGACAGTCATAAATATCCAGAGGCAAGTGTAAAAGCAGAAAGGGAAAAATCTTAACTTCCAAATTATCTAAATAATATGGTAGAGGAAACAGTTCTTTTAATTTTTGTTTGGTGTGGTCATGCTGAATATTAAACTTTTCTATTTGACAGACACCAAATTCCCGCATCAAAAGAAAAACTAAGATACATATTTGCACTGGGGTGTATGAATAAATGCATATACAAATCAATCACAGAATCAATCATAGAATCATACAGTTCCAGCTTAAAAGGGACCTCAAGGAAATAAATAGAGCTCCACAAAGAAAAAAAANAAAAAAAAAAAAAACACCAAAAAAACCCCAGAAAACAGTTTTACCAACATTATGTAGGGACTTGAAAGCCTAATTCGAACATCAGCATGTTTGTATTCAGGTCATATGTACATAAATAGAAAGACTGATGCTAGAAAAAATGTAAGGCTACATTAAAAAGGATTCAAGTGTTGAATCAGCCCTCAAAATCTTCTCTGGACATGTCATACCTATTATTTTACCAAAATATTCACTACTATCTAAATTTCAATTTTAATTTTAACTTTAATTTTAATTAATATTAATTTTAATTTGAAGATACAGAAAATCATCTTTGTGGCTTTGAACCTTGTGTAACCACCAGGATATTGTTTGTGCTGGATATGTTACATAAGATGAAGGCTATAGATATACTTAAGCAGTACCATATTGCTTTGAACAAGTCAAGACTTAAAATGTGAAGAAGCAGAGCTCCACTTTCTAAGTAAAGATATGGCAAATGTGGTAGGAGGAAGAAAAGCATAAAACAAAGCATTTACAAGAGTATGTGGAATAAAAACATCTCAATTCCACTTCCTTCTTATGTAAAGTTTTTATTTCAGGGTAATATGATCAAGATGACAGAGTTGGCTAGTGGCAGGGTTCTGAAAGAACTCCAGATTCCTGATTTCCACTTGATTTCCTCCCTGTTGAAACACATCACATCTTCTTCAGAAGAGTAATTGTATCATGAGAGGCAGAACTTTCTGTCACTTCAGCAAGATGCTTCACACGTCACACTTTGATGAGCAGATCAGCATAAAGAAACATAAATTGAACATAAAATACGTGCCAGCTCATTCTTTCCTACCTAGAAATATGTCCGAATAAATTACCCATATTTGAAATGAAGGTTTAATGAAATGAAATGTAAAATACAAACAGATCTCCATGTCTGTAGCAAATGGAATCCTTACTGCTTTCATTCCATAAAAATACTTTCAAAAATCTTTAGAAGTATATTTTAAATTATTCCCTTAAGCCTACTCAGATCTGCCTTATGATGAATGTGGGAGGTTGAGTGAGAGCAGCTTATATGCCAAGGAGCAGGAAAAACAAAATGACAAAGGACAGATTTAATAATAGGAAAGAGGGTGTTAGTTACACGTTCTTATGGTTTCTTTTCCCCAAGTATGTCTCATGGCCCTGTTTTTATTTTCTTACACTATAGCCAAACAGACATTTTTGCAAAGAAAGGAGCCTACTGGTTATAATTTGCACTGTCTTTTGCATCTTTTCTGGTGTCTTTACCTCTTTAAGTGTCAGTTACAGAATCAGCCAATGCACTTTACTAATCACAGTGTTTTTAAGATGTTTGTCATCTGAGTTCCAAAACAGGATAAATTCAATAACTGTAATGTAAAACATCATTATCTAGGTTAATTTTGCTGCCTATATCCTGGAAGTTTTGTATTCCCCTAACTACTTTAAACTTGCAAAGAACAGTAATATATTTCCTTGGTCAATACAATTTTTAAAAGCATGCTTGTCTTCATTTCTTCTATCTAAAGAATGATTTCAAATGCAATTGAAGTACAGATTTTCATAGACTCCGTCACAGTTCTTCAAAAAGCACTTAAAAGACAACAATAATTATTTCAAACAAGTAACAAACAATTGACTGGGCAAGTGCTCTCAAGTGTTTATATTAGCATGGCTTGATTGGTTCCAACACATCTTCTTAAAACACCACAGCTGTCTATCTGAACAGCTATGATCTAGGAAAAGATCAGACCTTCTAAAAACCTACACCAAGGGTATATCTTGCATGCAGGTTACAAGCCAGAATGACAGTGGTAAACAACATGACATCTGAGGGATGTTGTATTAGTCAGCTCAGAATCCAGCCTCATTGACTGCAGTCCAGCGGGGATAACATACAGACCTTTTCATACCACTGAGCATTAATTAGGCTGCTACCAGTCTTCTTTGTGCTACCACTTATAAATATTAATAACATTGTATGTTTTATTCATTTCTCTAAGTGGCAACTTTAGGATTCTTCCCATTTTGCACGGGCGTCCACAATATGTCACACCGAAATGTGCTAAACTTAAAAAAAAGGAAAAAAAAAGGTAAAATGATTTTTACCTTGATCATGAAGGCAAAAGGGAGTCACATGTTACTGTCGCTGCACTGGTAACCGCACTCTATCTTCTGAGACACAAGATTCCTGTTGTTTAGCTGCTAAACTCTCTTCACATCCCTTTGTTCACCACATAAAGACCAGGTTACCTTTTTGATTTTCAATTCAATTACTCTCCAGTCAGTCCCAATTTCCCCAATATTTCCCCTCAGTTCTGTGTAGTCCTTTTTAATTCAGGGGCTCAGATTGCATACAGATTGCATGTGCTTTTCTTTACTGTGAGAAAATCTCATATAGTGGCCCATATCACAGTTTATAACCTGTACCCAAGCAACTTATGCTCTCTCACTTTTCTGTAATATAGTAATTCCTACTCACAAAAATAATATTAATGTCTGATGTTTGCTTTGCGCCTCTAGGATTTAATTCTTCTGATAATAGGTCATCTACCTATTATTGTTTACCTAAAATGCTTTCTTTGGATGGCACAAGATGTCCACTCTAGAACGTGTTCTCTTTAGTGATTGCTAAAAAAGTTTAAAGCAGCAAGCTAAACTTTAAACATATATTTCTTGGATGCTTAAGATGGAAGCAATGGATTCCATCCAAGCTGTCTGAATGCACATTTCTGTAACAGAAGGTGGCACTGGAGAATGGATACTTCATTTCTGCTTCAGCAGTACTCATGGGTCACAGCTTTTTAGCAAATTAATCGCTCTTATTTTGCCTCATGTTTTCTTTTGAAGATAAACTCGTTTAAAGATTTAGGCTTGACAGCACAGAAATCTGCAGCTCCCTCTACGGGAGAACTGAACTGCAGAATAACAAGAGACAGCCAGTACCTCCAGAAAAAGAGGGACATATCTCCAAAGCTAGGAAGAAAAACACTCAGAGATAGGAAAAGCACATGTTTTCTTGAAGAAAAGTCCTTTTTGTAGCTGTCAGGATGGGCTGCTGGCTGTAAGGGTCTAGTGAAAGGATATTAACCTATAGGTAGGTAACTTTGACGCGAGATACAAGAGTGGGCTAGAAGCAGGATTCAAAAGGGTGTTTTAATATGCTAAGGATATAAGCAAAAGCCAGGAATGAGACAAAGGAATGAAATTTGGTGAGGTTTTGGTTTGTTTTTTTTTCTAACTGAGTCTAAGAATCCAGAAATAAAACACAGGAGGGAATCTACAACAAACTGCATGTGATTTCAAATGCCTTGCTTGAGAAAGAAATACTTACTAGGCAATTTGAAGTTCTTTTAATCTGGATTTAATCGAAATTTCATCAGGATTAGCTGGAATCAAAGGCAACCAGTCTTAACCAAGATGCTGGATGTAGATTCTGGATATGTCTACTTTGCTTTATAATGTTGGCCAACAAGGCAATGATCCTGTTATTATAAATATTCCTGAGCTACTTACAGGATGTTCTCTCTTGGTAGTCCAAGAATATCATCCATGGTTAAAAGAGGTACTACACTCTTAAAGTGAACCAAGTTTTGGATGTGCTTAGGTAAGGCAAAAAAGAAAGACAATAAGAAATGGTAAGGAACACTGGAGGATTCTCCAATCTAGACCCTCTACTCTTCTGTGATGAAAATGTTGTTCAGAACATGGTAAATCAGTAGAAGTTCTCCCAGAGGTGTTTCTAAAATAGCATAAAATATTTCACGTGACTTAAATACAGGAAAATATCCTCACACAAGAGGGTTATATTTCATATAATCTTTAATGGAAAGATTTCAACTGTAAAATCTCATAAAAACTAAACAAGAGAAGGAGAAATTACTCCAGAAAAACAGTTGTTAAGATACTGTGTTGGAATAAAACAAGATAGGGAAAACTATGAACAGCTGCTCATGACACCATAGTCAGAAAATAATCCAATTCTCCTACTCAAGCGTTGATTAAATTTGCAGAAGTCAATGGCATTACTTACGTAGTTGCTCACCTCTATATGATTAAGACTATGCAAATGTACCCCAGACAATAAGTATACTCAATGGGATTATGTACTTGTGAACTCACATTTCTTTGGTGAAATGTCATCCCTTTTTACTGGGAAAATCTTTCCTTTACCAAAGCAACTCTGTAATTTGGTCCCCTCCAAACTTTAAAGCCCATAGACAGCTAAAGATACCAAGAAGAGCCATTCACCCATTCAATTTCTCATGCCATCCCACCACTGCCAATACTCAATCCCCAGCCACAGAGTCTTGGTAATGTCAAAGGACTGCTGAGATAAACTCAAGAAAGAGAGAGAACTCAGAACAGTTCTCAGGCCAAATTTTCAATGAAAACAATGCAAACAAAAAAAAAAAAAAAAACCAAACCCAAAACATGCAAACAAACAAGCAAAAAAACCCAAATCCCAAACAAAAACCAAAACCAAAACCAAAACCAAACCCTTCAAAAAAAAAAAAAAAAAAAACCAAAAAACACCAAAGCAACAAAACAAAACAAAACCACAACAAACCACACCACAACAAAGAAACAACAACCAAATTGTTTCTCATTCTGAGGTATGTGTAGATATATTTAAAAAATCTGCATTTCTGAAATTTTCAGCATTAAAGACTGGAGGAAAATACTCAGGATCATGTTATGGCCTGTAGAAAGAAGAGAGATCTTCCCCAAAACCTTATTTTAGATAATATTTGGTAGGATTAACTGGAAACATGGCAGCATTACTACAGAGAGATGGGCACACTTTTGAGATGCAAAGTTTATGCTGCCTTTGTTTACTAGATCCCCTGTGAAGCAAAAATTGGCACAAGGAAGACACATTGCTCTGATAATTTTAATTAAAGTTTGTAATGCATCAGTGGATACTTAAACCCAAATATCAATCTCATCAGCTGTTCTGCTACTACTCCTTCCCCTGAAACACACACAGCATATGAAATTGAAAGAACTTAAGATTTAACCATAAACCTTCATCAGCTATAGAGCTGATTTCAGCATTTTTAATAGGTTAGAGCATATCCAGGAGCCCCTCTGTCATGTGCTATTAGGAGCAGAAAAGGTTAGGCTCAATCTGCCTGGGAGTCCCTTCAAATATACATTATAGGAAGAGAACTTTCCCAGAGCCAAGCATTTTATTCCTGTCTCCTGGCAACTGACATAGATTTCCTTGAATAAATGACTAATCAAATTGTACACAGAAACTCCTGCTTGGCAAAACATTTTATAAAGAGCAGACATATCTCGATGTCATATCAAACGTTGCCATAATCACAAGTAGTTTATGGTTAATGCCGTAAGCAGTGTCAGAACCTCAGGATTTATGAGAGATAACACACATGCTGAAGAGTATATATATTTCTCACTTTTCCTATGTTCCTCCTTAACTCTGCATGTTTCCCACATCCCTAAAACTTGAAGGCATGCTACCCATTCCCTGATGCCAGTCTCTCAGTCTGCCAAAAGAAAAATGCATGTTTTATTCATTCTCTGGGGCTGCAGCCACCAGGATACTGTGTGCCACCCCAGTCTCTGAATGAGTGTGCAAAATCAGCTCCTAATGGTTGCACTTGTGATGTCTATATAATATACACACACATATGCACTGTCCTCTCTTTCCCATCAGGATTTATTCAGTAGATGGTCCAGCTGCAGGCTGAGAACAAAAGAAAAAACAACTGAAAACTTATTTAGAGAAAAATTTCTTGTTTATATGAAAGAAAATAAGTAGGAATTCCTCCTCCCTGTTTGTCTAAATCCAGAGAAAATTGGAAAGAACACAGAAAAATACCAAACAAAATACTGAAGAATTTTGTTGACATCAAAAATTATCGTTTGTTCTTCCTCAAAATGATTAGACCTACTCCTGCTGACATAATACACCCTGCTGCATCACTGGTGCAAAAAACATGGGTTCCATAATGCTTTACACAGAAGTTGAAACTATGAATAAGGTCAATATAAAGCATAAACTTTTACATTTCCCCTATCTTCTTTTCCTTACAGACTAGCTATCAAAGCCAATGTCATCTTTTTGATACTCTGTGATTTCCCAGCACTGTGTTTACCTATGATTGTGTTACGAATGAGTGTTTGAGATGGCTTGAAAAATCATCAGCAAGGGTATCAACAAAAGCCAGATCTAATATTAAGTGACCACAAAACAAAGTGTGTTGGTGAAATTCACTTTACTATTTACAGGACAGTTAAGGCACACCAAGGAAAAACAAGCAACAACAAAGCCAAACAAAATCCAAGCAATCAAAACAGAAATGAACCGAGAACTATCCAGGGGTGTGTGTATACGTGCGTGTTTGTGTTTCTGTTTAGGTGTGTGTGTTTAGGTGTCCGAGACAAAAGGACAGTGAAGACAAGGATAAAAAGAAGCACAGCCCAAAAGCTTAACAGCACTCAAACTCAACGGTATTTTAACATAGCTTATACCATATACCTAACAATTTAACAAAGTAACAACACTTATACCTAACTTAACTTATACTTTAAACTTAATTTTTAACATAACCTTAACAATTTAACAGAGAAATAACACTTAACAGCATTTTACCTAACTTAAATTTTCAATGTTATAATTAGCAGCTCAGCAAAAGAACAACACTTAGCAGCATTTAAGTAAGGTTATGTCATGAGACACAAGCTTACTTACACATCTTACTTACTTAGACATCTAAGCTACTTAAACATCCAATAAAGCAGCATTTCTCCCAGATTTGCTATAGCATATGCACACATTTATGCACCTGGACATAAAGAGTAAGTGCAAGCAAGGTACCTGTGAAAAATTCCCCTCGGAGATCAGCTAAATACTCACTTTGGATGCCTTTGCATCTCCTGACAAGGGTCAGGCCTGGAGGAGTGAGGGTATCAGCCCAGGAGTCTTCGTTGTTCAGCAATCCTCCAAGTAGTGCAAACATGAGAGTTCACTGGCTCTGAGAGCCACCACTCAGAGGTAGGTTGCTGGTCACAACCTGCTACTGTCTTTTTGTTTTTTCCTTGAAAGTGTGAGAATAGGAACATTATGCCATTCAGGTAAGAAAAATATTTTCCAATGCTGTTCATACAGAAAATGGGAGCTCATTAGCAATTCCTGGGAGCAGACAGTGTTTGTGATAAGCTCAGGAAGACCTGAGCCCATGTGACATTTTTCAAGGCTGAGGCCTAACAAGCATTTCTCAGATCACACTGCAGCCTGGAAAGCATGTGAGGGAGAATGCAACACCACCAATTGTTCCCCCAAAACCACAAAACTACTATTTAATCACAATGTGAAATAGATATAGATATAGACATAGATCTAGAAGAGTGACAAATACACTGGTTTTAGTTGTTTAAAACTTAGCTAGCCATTAGGCATTCATTCATTTAGTCTATCAGAGTAAATTTTGGAGCGAATATCTCTACAGAAGCAGCCAAGCCTTTCTGCAAATGTGGAAAGATTCTGGTTTTGTTCAGACCAAGAAGCATGCAAATCTCTGAGAGTTCAAGTATCTCCACCATCTGGGAAAGAAACAAAATACTTGACAGAGCATTTCTCCTTGCTTCAGAAATGTTTTATCATCCCTTGAGACTTTCCCTAAATCTGAGCATCTGAAGATTTATTCCTGCACAGTTTTGCAGCAGAGCATATCCATGCTGAACATGTTCCATCCCAGGAGAGTCAGAAAATCCTCAGACAGTCAGGAGCTGTTCCTCCCCACGACTGCCCTGCCACCCTCCTTCCCCCTCACAACCCCACAAGGAATAACCTGATTCTGTATTCAGGAAATGAGAGAAAGGAGGCTATCTGGGAATTCCAACAGTCCCAAAGGGGGTATGTACCACAATTCATAAGCAAAAGGCTGTAGAGAAGGTTGCACTGCTAATATTAATGTCAGCATTTGACTACACGACCATAACATTCTGTAAATTGTATTTTATGTAATTTTATGTAAATTAGAAATACAAAGGTCCTTTAATTTGTCTCTTTTATCTCAGGCTGTTGCTACCATGTGTTTGTAGTTGCTTCAGAGGAATGACTCTTCAGTTACTTCTAGGAAACCTCATCATAGACTAAGAGACCTTGTTTTAAGTAGTGGTTTTTTTTCACTTACTGTTCATATTACTTTTTTTTCCCTTTTTCATCCCTTTAGTGGGTTGACCCTGGCTGGATGCCAGGTGACCACCAAGGTATTCTATCACTTCACTCCTCTGCTGAATTGGGAGAGAAAATATAAGGCTTGTGGGTCAGGATAAAAACAGGGAGAGATCACTCGCCAGTTACTCTCATGAAAAAACTCAGGGAAATTAACTGAATTTACTACCAATCAAATCAGAGTAGGATAATAAGAAATAAAATCAAATCCTGAAAAGATCTTCTGCCCACTCATCACTCTCTCCAGGCTCAATTTCACTAATTATTTTCTCTATATCTTCCCCTACAGAGGCACAGGGGTAATGGGTGTTGTAGTAAGTTCATCACATGTTGCCTCTGCTGCTCCTTCCTCCTTAGCAGGAGGAATCTCACACTCGGGAGTACATCCCACAGAATCGCAAAATATTCGGAGTTGGAAGAGACCTACAAGGATCATCAAGTCCAGCTCTTAAATGAATGGCCTATACAGACGGTCCTCCATGAATATGATTCTCCAACAAGAGTCTTTCCCGTGGGCTGTAGTTCTGTAGGAGCTGCTCCAGGGTGGGTCCCTTCTCATGGGGTGCAGTCTTTCAGGAACAGGTTGCTCCAGCGTATGTCCCCCATAAGGTCACAGGTCCTCCTCTCTCCGTGGGTCCACAGGTTCTTCAGGGAACTGCTCCCGCTCAGGCTTCCCATAGGGTCACAGCACCCTTCAGGCATCTATCTGCTCTGGTGTGGGGTCTGCTCCACCATGGATCTCCAAGGTCTCTCGGAGCACAGTTGCCTCACCGTGGTCTTTATCATGAGCTGCAGGGGAATCTGTTTCCATGCATGGAGCACCTTCTTCCTCTCCTTCTTCACTGCCCTTGGAAGAAGGTCTGCAGGGCTGTGCCTCTCCCACTCCTCTTTCCCACTGTGGTTGCTGTTGTGCAGCAGTGTCCTCCCTCCACCTTGCCCTGCTCCCACCAAAACCCAATACAATCCCCATTAATGCAGATCTATTCAAAATTGCAGAGCACTTAAGCCAGAGTAGCCATAGAGCTCCTGTTGGAGTGGGCACAATACAAAACCAAAAGAAAAGCCTCTACCTGAGGAACATTCTGTGGGTGTTTCTGTTTGTGGGAACAAAGCAGAGGAGAAGTGCAGGAGTGATCACTGCGTAAAATCACTGGTTGTGCACACTTGCAGTGTGGGTGGACCCCAGCACCCCATTAGCTGCTCAAGCTCAATGCAGGGCAGATTACAGTCTGACAGCAGTTGTCAAGCTTAATTCAGCCAGCAAACTACTGCTAGAAAACAGACACTTGCACAGTGGTTTCCCCAGCTCCCAGTCCAGTTCCACTTGGTGGATCTTTGTGGTGCTTTAAATAATGACCTAATTTTTTTCATGCCTGATCAATTGATTAAATTTTGGGGTTTAAGTTTGACCAGATCTTCCTGTGTTTCACAAGGTCTTATTTATGTTTTCTTCCAAGGCAAAAATGTATTGTAAGGCCGGTTTATTTGCAAGGCAATGTTTAACAAAACAGTATGAGATGTAGCTAATTAAAAACCCAGCCAACAATAAAGTGATTATCTTTCAGCGCAGCGTGTGGTGCCATATGGTGACTGAGCAAGTGGGAAGAACTAATGCTTGATATGCAGCTCTGGTGATTTACGGTTACTGACTTCCTGTAGAAAATGACTGCTTCTTTCATAAAAAAACTAATTATCTTAAAAAGTACATGTTTTCAGAGAAAATTTATATTGATAAAATACTTCACTGATATTGCCAGAGCAGTATTCGAATGAATCGATGATCTATAAAAAGCTCAAGAGGTAGGTGTTTTTTGAAACACCTGTCTCAATCTGTCCTGCTGACTCTTATCAGGAAATTTGCTTGAAATAGCAATGAGCAGCTGCTCTTATTGGTACTTTTTATTGTTTATTATATTTATAAACTGTGTACAATTGCACCAAATCAGGTAATACACACATGAGCAAAACTTATTCTTTTGAGTATTTTTTTATGTCTCCTAATAAAACTGAAGACTTCGTAAAAAAAGATCTGTTCTTTCATAAACTAAGGGAGTTTTCTCTTCCTACAACAGAAAGAAAAAAAAAGTTAAGTTGAAAAACAAAGAAGTAAAAATTAAAGCAACAACCACATTTTCATGAAAAAAATCCATGCAAACTTTTCATTGACTTGATAGAACCACATGTTTATCCTCATTAAATTAATTCAAAATACCTCCTCTGTCACTGTGATATAAATCTAAAATAATGCTACGGTGTTAATAGACATCATTCTGAAAGGCAGGCAGCTTAAGAACTATACTTGTATCCTGGTAAAACCATTCGGAACCTTTACACTGAAGTGTCTTACTCCATAGACTAGAAGTAAACACGTCTTGTGCATAAGACACTAGATAATTTCTAATATGTAAAAGAATCTGTCGTGGGATATCACAGTACGTGTTTTCATTATTCCTGTATTTTCTGTTCAATCCTTTCTTCTATTATGTAGGTATCTAATGTCTCCTTTTTATCTCCCGAATGCTGTATTATAAAAGTGAATTCCTTTCAGGCAGTCAACCTCATATTGAAAAAACAGGCTGAATCCCACAGAGATTTGTAGTGGCTCAAAATATGTTCTTCATTTCTCTCTGAAGATGACAAGCACAACTGTCCTGTCTTCATCCTCCCAATTATTTATAGTCTCATTTCTCCTTTTTTTTTCCTTTCTCACAGTCATTAACATTTAATATTATTTATATGTAAATTATATAAATTAGAGTCTTCAGATTTTTCCCTACCCTAATTACTTTAGAGGTTCACTACCTTGACAGAATAAAGCTGTCTGTTCTTTCTTTATTCTTGGTCTTACCTTTTTTTTTTCTCCAGGAAAACAGAATCATTATTTATCACAAAATTATATATTCCAATTCTTCCCCTTGTGCATATTTGAGTTTGGTGATTCTATGAGGTGGCTCTGTTTTCTGTAATTTTTACAAACTCTGATGAGAAGCCAATGTAAAGAAGGAATCATGCACATCAATCCTTATGTCTACAAGTGACTGATGAAGGTCCAGTACTGCTTTAATATTAGTGTAGAACAGTGTTAAAGAGAAGCAGCCTTACTGAAAATAGCAGTTGCAATGAATTTTTTAGTTGAATTTAATCCAAATTTAGAACCAGTAATCAGTTGAACTAAGACTGAAGATATTTTAGCTGTTCATTCAACAACACAGTAACCCATATAGATTGAGAGATATAACAGAGGGACTTTTTATTAACTAAAAAAAATTAAAATATCTGGGGGTTAGTGTCTTTTTTCTGCTTATATGCAAATCTTTGAGATCCGCTGGGAAAAGAACATGGATTAGCAGAATATCATCAATCATATGCATCTGTTTCTTTACTAATTCACTCACAAAATTGCAATAAAATGTGTAGCTTAATACAAAAAATATGGTTTACTGCTTAGCTTTAACTATAAATTGCAAATATTTGCAGAATATTAAACTATATCCTATCTTTTATTCTCAATTTTGTCTTCTAAAAAAACAACATAAATAAATTATCTGGTACTTCAAGGGTACAACAGTAACATGAGTAACGTTGTGAAAGTAACATTATCATGGAGAAGCCCCTAAGAACTCTAAACGAGAAGACAAAGGAATAGTAAGTAGAGGGGAAATTTCAAATTTGTTTCTTTGTTTGTTTCTTGAGGGGTTAAAAAAAATCTAGAAAATCATGAAGAAGATAATGATCCCAGAAGATAATTGAGGGAAGGCAGATGGAGTATCAGAGTATAGGACACTAATGAGCAGGAAATGTGAAAGCTACAAGTTTAGATGAAAGGATGTTCCTTGCCCTCTAGAATATCCTGTCTTCTCTGGCAAGTTTTGTTGCCCAAGCGGAAAGGCTGACAAAGCAACAAGGTCTGGAGCATCTCAATTCCATGGATTATCAGAAGATGCAACCGCATATCTCACAGAAACTGTCGAGTGTTTCTCTTGTATTGGGGTGGAGCAAAAGAAAGGAGAGAGGGCATGACATGGAATGAACACTGAAAGTGACTGGAAAAGTCCTGGAGCAATTTAGCTTGTCTGAAGCTCATCTAGTCCAAGTGTTTGCAGGAAGAGTGGTTTACTTCAAAGATAAGTGAGACTGCTTACAGTCTCTGTCAAGTTAAATTTTGAGTGTCACCAAGCATGGAGATCTCACACTTCTCTGGAAAACCAGTTTTCATCTTTGACCACCCTTATATGCAATCTAAACTTCTGGCAGAGGAATTTAAAATATTGCTAGTAACTGTCAAAATCAAATAAGCTGAATTAGAGGATGCATTTTATTGTGTTTTATTGTATTTTGATGCATCATTAAAACAAAAACATGGATAAAACTGAAACAGAGCCTAACACACCAGTAAGACAGGATGGCTGAGTTTGTTTGATGTCTTCTTGTTAATTCCATACCCTTGTTATCTACTCTACATAATCTGGACTTTTTTGCCAAAGTAGTACATTAGGCAATCCAGAGATGGTGTCCTGAGCCTGCCTCTTCTGTGTGAATACATCACGGCCTCACAAACATGTGGATGGAATATAAAAAGACAGAGAATTTAGCTAATTTATCCATTCTCCAATGCATGTATAATCTCACAGTGTAGATATTTTGGTTTCAGTTGGATGACTAACTTTAAGTACGTAAGTGCTTCACTAGGTAAATATGAGAAAAAGAGTGTTATAGTTTCTCACATAAATGCTCCCTGAGAAATGGATCCACACCCCCTAGCCATTGGAACTATGGTCAATGCAAAGGATTCTTATACATCACAGCCCTTTCTTACATGGAATTTTTCTGTCTGAGGGTGTTTTACTGATCTGAACATAGAAATTATAGCATCTGCTGGTTTCTGAGGTTGGGAAAAGGCCTGTCATGTGTGACCAGTTTACATGGATTTTTTACAACTGCCTGTTGCTCTGTTTCAAGGTTCATAGAACACAGATCATTAGTTTAAATTAAGATTTTGCCTGTGTACATATAAAAAGCATAAAGGCTAACATGATTTTACATAACAATAAGAATAGCATGCTTAAAATGCACCACACTTGAAATATAACAACACAATGCAACAGAAACAATCCAAAGAAGTGGGAAATAGGAAACAAGGATTCCTTTATTCAACTCTGATTTACAAAACATTTTTACAGACACTTATTTAAATTCCTTAAGCTATGTCTTAAACAAGAAACTACTACTAAAACCTGATTTTGCATCTTAGGATTTTTAATAATCATAACTATTTTAGTCTTTTACCTCTGTTCTCATTGCTCTTGTCATTAAGAAAATGATATAAGATTATAGTTTACCATATTTGAGAAGAAGAGGTGATGTGATGTAGAAGAATGCAAATTATGGTAGGAACTTTAAAATAATTGTGACCTGCAGACTTGCAGAAAAAGAAATTTTAATATAAAATCAGCAGCTGCTTGTCATTCAAAAAGATGAAAATGCACAATGGACCATCTTATTTCAACACTGCTCAATAATAAATCAACAGGTCAGACATGACTCAGAGTCTGCTCATAAATTAGTCTTTTGACAAGGAACAAGGAGACACAAGGAAAGAGAAAGCAGAAAAAAGGAGAGAAGTAGCAAAACCATGCCTCACATGGCTTTCTGCTCTATTACTCTTAGACAATTACATGAAATATTAAACAGTGCAATTACTGACAAAAAGAGTGTGTTAAACAAACATGCTGTAATGGACCAAGTTATTGAAATCAATAGTAGATTAGCTATAAATTGATGTAAGACCATTGTAGATGCAACTTCGCTCCCTAAGATACAACAGTGGGCCCAGAGATTATTCCCATTACACTTACAATCCCCAAATTGACAATTTTGAGAACATCAAAGTATTCCTTATTCCTATCGATGGCAATAGCAGGGAAAAAAAGGCAGACTAAGCCGAGACAGCATTGGGAATTTACATGGCCCAAAATTACTTGACACAGAAATCCCACATTACACTTGTAGTCAAGACATCCAGGTCTGTCTGTTTGCCACCTAGGAAACTGAGCTTGATTTAGAGATCTCAATTAGGGGCTTATTTTACAGAGAAGAAGCCCAGGCCTGTTGTGCTTAACTTACAGTTGATGTTGGAGGGAGGTTGGCAGTGTGCTGTCCTCTGCCCACCTCTGTTACATGCATATCTGAGCTGGTTCAGTTAAACTCAGAGATCTAGCGGATCTCAGCTTTTTTAAAAAACTGAAAAACTAAAACAAAAACCAAAGAACAAACAATCAAACAAAGAAAAAACAACAACCAAAAAACCAAACAACAACAACCAAAAAACCCCTTTGTTTGAGGTGTTTTCTATGTATAATGACAAAGCCTAATCTGCTATAGACCCAGGGCACTTTTACCTAATAAATGGTGTTCAGCCTAAGAAATTCAGCTGATGAAACTGAGATGAAGGTCTACCACATCAGCCTGTGTAATGCAAGTCTGCAAACAAAATGAAGCAGGAATTATTACTGTGATTTCTGTGACTGTTAGCATTCAGAAGTTGCTAGTTTAGTAGCAAGTCAGCACCAAACCCTATCCAGCTGTTTGGTACTTTATAGCCAAAGATGGGGCTGAGTTGCAAGCTAAATAGCTATTTAAGAAATTAAGAACCTTGTCCGAATCTTAAATGCATTTTCAGTGTCATACTAGGGTAAACTGTGAAGAAAAGTAAGAGAGGATGAGTTCCAGTAGTATAAAATTGAAATCGGTAAGAATATTTTCTTAATATGTCAAGATGAAAGAACAGGAGAGTTCGGAGAATTGGGGAGTATTTTGGGGTGGCATCAACACCAGTGTTAAGAAATATTCATGTCTTGACTCCATTCCCTCATTGTGATTAAATAATAGCAGCAAATGAAGTGTTAAAAATTTAAGGAGAAAGAGTTAAGACTGAAAAAAGGTATAATGGGCTCAATTAAGGATTCAGAAGCAACACAAATGAAATAATTTAAGCTTACTTTAGGAATTATGATTTCAACGGCTTTGTTAAGCCTCTGAGCATGGCCAGGATAAACAAAAAGCTTTAAATTTAGATTTAATTGGGAGATCATTAAACTGTTATGTAGCAGATTCTGTCGCTTGTGAAGAGTTTAATTTAACAACACATTTCTCAATCCAGTGTGAGCAGAAGGGACTGGTTTGGCTGGCACACAGAGTGCAGACCTGCATCTAGCATTGATGACCAAAAACACCATGCCAATGCAATCAGATGGCAACTGGTGGAAAAAAAATCAGGGCCACTCTACTACGCTCAAGATGTTTTCTTTTTGTGTGGCCTCTAATAGGCATGTTGCACCTATAGACAGAATTGGCATATTCCTGTCTATTTGCCTTGGATACCAGCATATTTCTGTAAATCAGAGAAACTCGTTGTGCTAGACTGGTTCAAAGGTGATCTAGTACGATAAAGCTCTGCAGCTTCCAATATCAGAAATTTATGGGTAGAAGTAACATCTCTTACTTTTCTACAAGAGCTTCTATATCTCCTGCCAGAAAGGTGAGAGGGTCTTCGGAGATGAACAGCTTCAGTTGCCTTTATGCAGCGTGGACAGTAACCCACAAATACCCCACACGTGACAACAGTGAAAATGGTGCAGGGTCAGGGGACAGATGTTCCATCAGTGCATGCTCTAATCCCAGCCCAGGAAACATGATAAGGAATTATCAACCTTTTAGCTGCAACCCTGGACTTACGCCTGTCCCAAATTCCCAATCAAATGAGAATTTGAGTACAAATGAAATGAGAATTTGGGGTACAAAAATACACAGACCAGGAGGAGCAGCCCTTACCCTAGAGAGTTTACCATCTATCTGGAATTTGCATTGGAGGATAACAAGACGAAAAAAAAAAAAGAACAGTGAAGGGAAGTCTGAGACATGAATATCTGGTTCCAAGGAGCTTCTAAAACAAAATTTGTGCTGTTTAATAAAACAAATTTTCTTAAAGGACAAATGTAGATCAGCAGGCACTCTGGGAAAAGTTCTGCGTTTCTCGTTTCTTCTATCACAATCTGTTTTCTCTAGCTTTTTCTCCAGAAGACAGACTTAATAATTTGCCCATATCCATGTTTGATACCTTTGGTTTTTCTACAGTTGCCTCCCCACCATCTATCATACAGACTGTTTTCCTTTATAACCAACATGTTTCTCGCTTACAATTTACAACATCCAACAGCCCAACCCAAAAGACGTCAACCAGAAAACACAGGAAGATGCATTGAAATGGTCTATTTTGCCCTGAAAGTGGTGATAAAAACACAACAGTTCAGCTTGTTGCCAGAGGCAAGTATTACTTTTTCCGGGGGGCTGAGTAACTGGGTTTCAGTTGTGTATGTGGGGCATTTCCAGAACTTATGGTTCTGGTGGTCAGCATGATAACTCGACACGAAGAGCAGACAAATGAGCAGGCAGTACTACCACAGGTGAGTGCGACACCTTGGTGCTGTGTCTGCAGCTCTTCAGCTGAACAGGAACTGCAGCTGAACACTGCAGTGTCTGCATGGGCAGCTGGTCCATGTGCTGAGTGCCCTGGGGCTGACAAAACTGACATGGGGGAGTCTGCTTGGGTGAATCACCAGGGAGAAGAGTGAGTGCTGGAAAACCAAGAAAAAGTCTGGAATTGGTAGCAAATAGATGGAAATTGTTACAGGAACTACCTACTCAAGATAGAGAAGACTTAGATCAAAATTAGAGGCCTTTTATCTTATGTCTCTTGTCCCTTGTCCCAGTAGATTTTTCCCCACTGAGGATGACATTTTTAAGAAATCAGATGGCACTTGTCAATACAGAATGGGTATGAACCAAACTAAGTACTGTTTATGCAATTTTTATGTTGCAAAGAAGAAATAGCAGAAATCATTAGTTAAATTATTTATTAATCTTAGCTTTTAGAATTGGTTTATCAATTACAATAAATAGAAAGCAGTGCATTAGATCTTATGAAAACTGAAACATGGTTGGCTTTTTGTTTTCATTTAGCATATTTACTCTGAGATTCCATCTTGCTGTTTTCTCCATTTCTCCATGTTGCTATTCCTCCAGTTCCTAGGACCTTAATCTTTCTAGGCCACTGAAACAAATGTTTAAATACTTGACACAGACTGTTGTCCTTACAATTAAAAATTATTTCTGTCATCCAGATGACACCTGACCCAACAGCATTCTTGAAGTTTTCATACATTAATTTGCTCTATATTTTACTTTTTCAGTTGTCAAAATAAAAATAGGTTGTCAAGCTAGAACTTTAAGACTTACCAAGGTTGTCACACTGAATGGTAAAGTTACTCTTCTGTGTGTTTTCCGGGTGAGTCTCAGACTGACAGGAATGAGAAGTCACTTTGTTGAAATTGTGAGACCTCCTCTCACCTTCTTAACACAACGAAGGTTCATCAAGGTAGAAAAAGCAACTCCAGAAGGGTTAGAAAGATGAAAAACAACAACAACAACAACAACAACAACAAAAAAGCAGTAACTCATCAATTGACAGCAAGGTGAAGAACTTCTTCAGGTCAAATTGAATCTCTTCTTTTTGATGGGTAAATACATGAAAAATTTGTCAGTCATACTCTTATTCTAGCTGGGATAATATTATGATGCTATTTCTTCACAAAAAGCAGCAGGAAAATTCTGATAGTCCATATCAAATATTCTATCAAATATTAGAAAAATAATGATCAGCTTACACAAATGCAATTTTTTTCTAAGTGCAACATTTTTAATAGTGAACTGTGGCATTATTAGAATAATTTATTTCAAGATAAAATTATTTCCTCAGAAATTAGTGGGACTCTGTTTAATGATTGCTCCATCAAAGGGCACTTAAACATGAATCAGATCCAGGCTTGAAAGACTGTGTCTTCTAACGAGATTTCACAGCTGTGGATGCTTCTGTAGATACTACCTAGAGATACTGAGTACAGATTCATTTGGCTTGACTTCCAGGTAAGTCTAGGTTCCCGTGGTTCAGATATATCTGAAGACTGTGAGGCAACATTAATCTCAATTATTTACCTGGGCTTTAATATCTGCCTTTAGGCCCTACATATTGTGAGCAACATCCAGCGATAGTATTCAAGAAGAGGAGCCTTGGTATTTTTAAACTGTGGGCCAAAGTCTTGAGATTTTCTGTATGTTCTTAAATCATATTGGAACATATTGATGGGGGCTTCCATTTGGCTGTGTTCTACTACTTCGAGTGGCCATTAGCAAGTGATTTGTACATAATAACAGACTTCCTGTACAATGAATCTCTGTCAAACCTTTTGGACTCACGTAATCTTCTTTTGAGTTATGTTAGGACACAGAGCTTGTAGTATTTCCTTTCTTTCAGCCAGGTGACTAGCTTCAACATCCAAAAGGAGGACAAAATATTTCTGCCAAAGTTTTAATTAATACCTTAACAGTAGAGATCCAAACACATGGATTTTGATCTTTATTAGTGATCCTGTTTACTTTTAAGATTTTCCCTGAGGTTTAGCTTAAGAATACTTAGGAATTCCACAGCCAGATAAAGCCCCACTGTATGACATTTGGCTGCTTATGCTGCAGTTCAAAATGTTAATCAGCCTGTGCTTAACACACATTAATTCAGGCTGTAAGGGGCACCAGACGTATCTTTCACTGCATACTAAAGGCTAGAATTAGCTGAGGAGTTAAGGCTTTTGTGCAGCAAATATTTCCATTTCTTACACCAGTGACTTGATTAGGTCAATACATATGCATAGGCAATATCTAGAAAGGATAATGAACTGCATGAACTTCAAGAGAGGCCCTTCTTCCCTGCTTCTCTTCGACTTCTACCTATTTCACAGTAAGGCACACTGTATAGTAAAGGATTTGACCATTTTGTCTATACTAAGATATGTATTAAAGTCTCACAGTAGCATTATTTAACTTTTTTTTTTGGAATTACAGTAAAATAAGGGGACCTTTATTCCGTTAGTTCAAGATTGGCAGTAAAAAAACGGGGATACATACCAAATCAGGGAGGAAGAGCCAACAGATACCATAATCCCAATGGAAAATGCAATGAAATATGAGCTGTGCACTTTTACCAACCCTCCTCTGTTTCCAGAGAAAGGAATTAGAATCCCAAAGGGCAAGAAAAACTGTGGGAGTAATTATGCATCACCCTACAGAATGCACAAAGGAAATGCACTGCATACAGATTTCAGTCATAGGACGGCTTGGCAGGGACCTTAAAGATCATCTTGTTCCAACCCCCACTTGCCATGGGCAGAGGCATCTTCCAGTCAACCAGACTGCTCAAAGTCTCATCCAGAGGGAACGGAAATGAAAAACTCAGCTTACTTGAATCCTACTAAAATTTTCTATCATTTTTTGGTTTCTTACAATTATTTTACAGCTTGTTCATTATCATCAGCCATTACCCAGACAGCCACTGGGTTAAGACCTCCAAAGTATTACACATAAGAGCATCTGCTGCATATACCGAACAATTACTTATATTTAAAGGAAAATATTATTAGAGTGATATTTTTTGCTCAAAGTGTGTTTTACAGATCTGCTACTTTGACTGAAATATTCAGTCATGAACTACAGTCTTTTTTCACTGCAATTCTATTTAGTGAATCAACATAAAATAACCAGACAACATCTTGCAATGATTTAAAGAGCTTTTTGCAATAGCTGTTCTATAAAATTTTAATGAGTACACACGAAGTGATAGATGTTAATGTATTCTATAAAAGGCAGACAAATCTGCAGGTAATTTTTGCAGAACTTCTACGGAGTTTATTAAAAACAATATTTTACTGATGCGTATGAAACTAAACAGCTCCAACATCCTGCCAATATTTTATTGGCTAATAGTTTTCAAAAGTTAGTTTTTGAAAAGAACAGAAAGAGAGAGGGAGAGAGAGAGAACAATTTAAACTCCATATGTAGTCTTTCAGTTATTATCACTCACAAAAGAATAAAAAGCATAGCTGAAAGAGTTGAGTACTGTTCATGTACACTCTTGCTGGTCACCCTCATTAAGCCCTAAGAGGGTGCTGGGAACCTCACAGAGTCTCCTGTGAACTTCCACAGAAGTCCTGCACCAGTTTAGCCCCACCAGTGAGTCCACATGTAAGTTGCGTCAACAACTACAGGCTCATCAACCCACTTGCATCCTTATCCATGCCTTCCAGCAAACCAAAGAGTCTGACTAGTGCACAACTTCAGAGTCACAATAACATCCAAACATTCTTACTGTTCAGATTCACGGTCATGAGATAATCATAACAATCATATAAATAAACAAACAAATAAAACATACAAAACAACACAAAACACATACACACCAAAAAAAAAGCCAAACTCCCCCGTACAAACAAAAAGAAAAGAAACAAAAAATCAAACACAAAAACCAACCCAACCCAACCCAACCCAACCAAAGAAAAAAACCCCAACATAAACAAAAAAATCCCCAAACCCACAAAACAAAAGTCAGCCAAAACCCAGAACCCTAAATAACAGGGCAGGAACAAAACAGAGAAGGCTGAGAAGCAGTTGAACCTACTTAAAATTATTTCTGCAATCCATGGTAATTATGTCACCCATTAACATTCTTCTTCTTGTGATCTTTAACAACACAAATCTAAACAGTTCTTGAAGTTCTATTTTAATAACTGAAATGCTCCATGACAACCAGATTTGTAACTCAGAAAACACAAAAGAGATGGTCATATTTCTTCCATGCCTAAACATATTCAATCTCTTAATTCTTCTTTTCTTTGGGTGGCTGTAATTCCCAAATTCTACTTTTGATATCTGCACAGTTTTAGAGAGTGGAATACTGAGTTCTTCATGAGGCAAGTAGTTCGCACTGCATGTCACAAGGTGGGACATTCTCCAGCTGCTGTGCAACCTCTTCCCTAGCATTTCAACTGCCTGCTTCTTTCCTTCTGTGGCCAGAATATCGTCCACCTTGAATGAAATGGATTTTAACTCCCACCATGACTGAAACTAATTTTAATTGGAGATGTATCCATGCTTGGCCTTGCAAGCCAGTTTTGTGTCTTTACACCTAATATTTCCTCAATAAATGAGACCGAGCAAAGGATATGTGATTTACATTTACCAATAGCAACAGAGTTATTTAGGAAAAGTATTGGATTTGCACTTACATATCCAGCAGTTTCTCTAAGCGACAAATCTACATAAAAATCCATTGTGGATGTAGAAGTGTTAGGAGTGGGGCTGTTCCTGCTGTGACATATCTAGATTCCCTGGTACATGCAGAAACGAAGAAGAAATCATGTTGCTCAGCTTGTCGAGGATTTTATTCCCCTAGAATAGAGTGCAACATGCACTAACTAGGACAAATGACTTTATCTTCTCACCACTGCACGTTGTAAAATTACTTTTGGCTGAAGGAACGTAATATGGGCTGTTCTAACCCAGACAGTAAGCTTCTTTTGAAATGAAAAGGTTAAATTTACAGGCTGCATTGTCTTGCTTCATCAATACATGATCAGGTCAACACTGAATACTACGTAATATCCCACAGTCAAATCTATACATATATATGAAAAAAAAAAAAAGAGAGAGAAACTGAATCTGATTAAATATTTGTCCTTAAATACTTTTTATTTTTCAGTCAATATTGAATTACACATCTTTAAAATAATATTTTCTTTTGTTCAGATGCACAAAAAATTAGAATGCAACTTGCTCTCTGTAAAAAAATATTAGTTTCTTAATTCATATAGTACACTGTATTGTCAAGGGACAGAAGGCATTCATTCTAATTGCTTTCAAAAGACAACAAAATTAAATAATTTTATCCTTAAAGCATAGTGCAGTAGAGAGAACAGATTTTTATAATCTGGATAGAGTGCTATTGACTAAAACAGGAAATATTAAAATTTATGGCAGAGTAATACCTTGAATTAGAAAAACCAAAATAAACAAATTCATTAGATTATTCAGGGCAAAGAACTCAAATGCCAGTTCTCTGATTATCATGCTGTGTTCTAATATGGATCCAAAAAATTGCCTTATTTCATCTTTGATGTTTCATTCTGTTATGCTTAGCAGGAAGCCACTGCAGTCACTAAGGCAAGGTAGGTCCTCTTCAGCTGCGTGCCAAATTGCATTCAAATAAGCTCAGTGTTCTAGCGACCAGCAATCACCAACTTGTCAACCTCCTCTATCAAACCTCCTTTTTCCCTAATATAACCCACATGCCAGAACTGATTTTGAATTAACGATGATTATTTCCTTATTTCAGTTCTATCCGGGACATTTCATTTTGACCATAACCTCTGGATTTTGGCACCAGGTCTGCCTTGTCCTTCACCAGTACTTGCCTGAAATGGAATTATTTAAATTTTTACATCTAAACCTTTCCTGAACTCCTTCTTGAGGAAGACTTTTTGCCTTTTCAGTATAAAAAAATCCTGTCAGATCTTTCTCTTATACCAATTTCAGCTTTAAGAAGATAACTCATATGTAAAAAACTATGTCATCAGCATTTACACCGAAAATATCAAGTACGGAAGTTTTATTCTATGTGAGAAGTCTTCCATTTCATTGTGTGCATGCTATACTGATACATTTATTTACAGCTATAAATAGACTGTAACTAGTCTCATTCACAGAATCACAGAATCACAGAATCACAGAATTATTACAGTTGGGAGAGACCTCTGGAGATGCCAAGGCAGGGTCACCTAAAGCAGGTCACACGGGAATGCATCCAGGTGGGTGCGGAATGTCTCCAGAGAGGGAAATTCCATTGCCTCCCTAGGCAGCCTGCTCCAGTATTCGGCCACCCTCAACGTAAAGAAGTTCTTCCTCATCTGTTGGTGGAACTTCTTGTATTTTAATTTATGGCCATTGTTACGCCTCCTGCCACTTTTCAGTGGGCACCACTGAAAGGAGCCTGGCACCATCCTCTTGGCACCTGCCTTTGAAATATTTATATGCATTAATGAGATCCCCTCTCAGTCTTCTCTTCTCAGACTAAACAGGCCCAGCTCCCACAGTGTCTCCTCATAAGACATGCTCCAGACCCCTCACCATCTTCGACATGTCTCTTCACCAAACCTTTTCCAGAATCACCTCATCTTTCATGTACTGAGGAGCCCAGAATTGGGCACAGCGCTCCAGATGTGCCTCTCTAGGGCCAAGCAGAGGGGGAGGATCACTTCCCTCAGCCTGCTGTCCGCACTCTTCCTTATGCAGGCCAGGATACCCAAGATTCATGTTAGTTTAAATAGACACGAAACAAGTGAAATATTTAAAATTTTGATCCCATGAAAAATCTTTTCTCCTGACCCAAGGTGCTCACATTCAATTAGAAACTTTTTGCTAAATTTGAGGTATTATTGTGTAGATTCTTATAGCATAACTTTTTGGCTTTTTCCATTTTCTTAAGAAAGCACTGAGATAAGATGCTTCTTGTCTGAACTGTGATGGAATATCTAAAAGGAGGGGAGGTTTGCCATACTACCAATATAGCTCCTTATAATACTGTGAGTTTCTTCTCTGATTATTGATCTGCTTTAAATTAATATTAACAGAAGTGTACAGAATGTGGGAATTCTAAAATTTAATTCTCCTCGTTGTGGCCAAGCAGTTCTGGTGCTGTGGCAGCTTCAATTATAAATTCTGCAATATTCTGGTCCTGGTGTCACATCTAAAAATATCTCAGATTAACTAGCTTGTAATATCAGGGAAGTGATACTATGAAATTTGATACCATTCCATTAGTCATCCTTAGTTAATCCTCAACTACCGTCAGATTTGATCAGATTTAGATCACTTAATTTAATTTTTTCTGACTATTGAAATTCATACATATCACATACACATGTATACAGATCATAAATGCTCTCAAAGAACCTCTGAATATTTTTCTTTTTATATTGAAATTCATACATATCACATACACATGTATACAGATCATAAATGCTCTCAAAGAACCTCTGAATATTTTTCTTTTTATAATTCATGAATAAGTACCAAGTAATGATCATTTCCAGTCGCTCTGCTGGGATGAATCCAAATCAGATCATATTTCTTTAATTATCCAGTCTTCCAACTGCACTTTTTTCTTAATAAAGAATAAAAGAGAATTTTCCTTCACTGATAAAGCCAGTTGTATTCATTAGAAAATGAATAATTAATGAATTGGACAAAATGAAAAATTGCCTTGTTTTGAAAAGGTGGACAAAACAATGACCAACACACCTCTATCAACTTCCTCTATAGAGACTGCACGTTTAAACTGGCTGCAGTCAGATCAACACTTACTGACACTTTTTTGACAGATTTATTTTTGGGCCTTTGTTTCCCTTCTAAGTGTATATTCCCAGAAAAACGTGGTGTTCTTTGACTATGAATGTGTATTCCCCAAGAACTAGGTGGAATTCTTTGACACTGAGAGTGAATTGCTCATTAATTCAAAACAAGGTTTTATCGTTTTATTTGCACTGCCTGAAACACCAAAACACTTCATGAATGGACAGCCTGGCACTTCTTGCAGGGTAAAGTCATTTAATTCCACAGAGCTCCTGATATATTGGTAATGTCAGGCTGTCATGTCATAGAACCTTTTTTCATGTGGAATGGCTTCCAGCGAGCATTTCCATTGCTCCCGGTCAAACCCTGTGCAGCACTCTGCCATGAATAGCTTCATGCATCCTGCACATTTGTTTCCTGAATTATAGGCCATACACTGGCCAAATTCACATTTCATTTTGATAACTTTCTTTTTTGACCAAGGTTGAATTGCCATGACTGTAAACATTGTTACATAGCCTTTATAAATATGTTGAAGACATATGATTCAGTATTATTATCTTTATTGACATAGGTTTTAATTCAAGTCGTTTACTGTATAGCACTTATGTCCATCTGATCTTCCACAACAATTTCAATACACAAAACATTGTAACACATTGGTTTATTTTTCAGCTTATTGCCTTTGGATTTATTGCCTCATTTGAAAATCATCATTTGAAATACTGAGAATATGCAGAAAGATTTACTGGAAGAGTGCTCATTAGAGCACATCTGCTTTGCTTCTGAGGGCAGCAGTCTCAGGCAGGTTGTTTCATGTTTGTTTACAGAAGAATGTTCTCTTTCTGGGCACTTCAAGGATATGAAATACACAATTCAGCACACTGAGGTCAACGACATTCTTTCAAGCCTGGAAGCAGGAAAAAAAGAGCTTTTTTGGAGTGGGAGGAAGAAGAAACAAACAGAAAATTGGTCTCCCTAGTTTGTGTCTTTTTGCAAGAGAGAGTAATTGTGTTATGAAACAGGTTAGTTCTGTAATGCTTTAGTAACAGCCTTGCCTTACTCATTATAACCTGTTTCACCCTCTCTATAACAATGTTCAGTGAGCATTGCTGCACAAAGCATCATTGCTTGAGCACACTATGAGAGGAACACAATGTAAAAATGCATAAATATTGCACTTTGCAAGACTTTGCAAAGACTTTTCATAGAATCACAGAATTGTTTAGATTGGAAAAGACCTTTAAGATCATCAAGTCTAACCTATTATCGCCACGTCCACCACTAAACCATGTCCATAAGTGCCACAACTACACGTCCTTTACATACATCTGGGAATGGTGAATCAACCACTTCCCTGGGCAGCCTGTTTCAATGTTTGATCACCCTTTTCCACGAAGAAATTTTTCCTAATATTCAATTTACACCTCTCTTTGTACAACTTGAGGCCATTTCCTTTCGTCCTATTGCTTGTTGCTTGGAAGAAGAGACCGACCCTCACTGCCTATAACCTCATTTCAGGTACTGATAAGGTTCCCCCTGAGCCTCCTTTTCTCCAGGTTAAACACCTCCAGCTGTCCCAGCCGCTCCTCATCATACTCCAAACCCTTCCCCAGTTCCATTGCCTTGCTCTGGACACGTTCCAGCCCTTCAGCATCTTTCTTGTAGTGAGCTGCCCAGAACTGAGCACAGGTCTCAAGGTGTGGCATGACCAGCGCCAAGTACAAGGGCACAATCACTGCCATGGTCCTGCTGGCCACACTGTTCCTGAATACAGGCCAGCCTGCCTTTCCTTAATGCTTACAAAACAAAACACGTACATGCAAGCAAGCAAGACACTAATGACAATACAAGGTACTGACAATAAATGTAAATTCCAATACACACTGACTTAATGTATTGATATAGTCATGAGATTGAATGCAGGCTTCTTGGATGGAAAAAAAAAGTACACAAAAGACTAAACTCAGTGAAGGCCACTTAAAACCCAATCCACCTATTTTTAGGAGCCTAGCTTAGCCAGGAACTCTTATTTTCACAGGAGCCTACTTGTCTATATTGACATTAAAGCAAATATTGGATTTTTTTACCTGAAACAAAACATAGATGCTCATTAAATTGACAGGATAATGTCAATTTCTTCCATATTTTCATGATTCATGAAGTACTACTCCACTTCTAGACTCTGCTGCTGCTGGCTGATGTCTCAGTTTTTTTATGGGCAAGGACTGAGTGTGCTGCTGATGAAACTGTCTACACAAAGGACTGTAGAGAAGGAGAGTGTGGGCTTTGCACAAACCTCTGAAATGGTTGCTAAGAGGATTCTGGGGGCAAAGTCGTTGCAAATAGTTTCTTCTTGGTTCAAGTAAATGCTAGGAAAAATCTAGTCACAATAAGAAAATGAGGCCAAGTTTGAAGGAAATGGGATAATCAATTCTCGAGAATAAATTGTATTACCTTCTTCTTCTGTTACTGTACACAAATGTAGTGCAGATTTAGAAAGAATAATCAGAACAAATGGTGAGCAATATGGGACTGTTTATTCCTGTAATAGGTGAAACAAAAAGCATTTACAGTAACTTGTCTGTTCCAAGCTGTGTTGTTGTGAACTCAAAAGCTCTGCTCAACCCATTGGCTTAATGCTGAATTAACCTCACCAAGAGTTTTGCCTGTGGCACTTACATCATAGCTATTACGTCTATTTTCACTCTGTCTGCAGGGACAAATGCATACTCTAACGCTTTGAGTGTTTCTGCTTTCTTCATATCCCAGGAATTGCCAGAGGAGAGAAATCCTAGATCTCCTTGAACATATGTATTTGGAAATGACAGATGGGAGTATTCCTCATGCCTCATCTTACATTCAACACTTCGAATTAAAATCGGGGCGGGGGGGGGGGGTGCATTTGTTTGTTTGGGGTTTTTTTAATTGCAGTTTCCACATGTGCCATTTTCTCATGGTAGTAAATAACCATATCTGATGAGTTTCTAGATGCACAACTCTCCTTGCCACAGATAGTCACACCACTGTCCTTCAGTCTGACTTAATTTCTTAAAGGATCCATGTTGTGCAAATGTCAGCATTTTCTTGAAGACTAGTTTCTATTTTTCTAGAATCTGGAGAGACATCCAGGGTTAATGCTAAAAAATGCTCCAGAGCTCAGGTGAAAGCACTGTCTGGCAGTGTTCTACAAGCTGAACGGTGCTCCTGGTGAGAAAGTCTGGATCTGAGTCTGGTGTCAACACCCAGGCCAATATGTCAGGCTAGCTGGAGCTCAGCACGCTTTAGCTTTCTAAAACTGGAAAACATGCACCAAAGAGCCAGGAGGCAAAGACACATGACTATCTCTATCCTTTAATTGATACCCTAAAGCATACTCTTCTCAGTCCCACTGGTTATTCCCTCTATATCATATAAAAAAACCCATAAACAAAACTGTAGGATTTCTGAGATATATCTTGGGCAAGGAATCGTATTTTTCCTGCACATAGTGACAACCGGCATCAGTCTGCTATGCTGTCATCATAGTTTGTATACGAGCAGAGATGAGGAAGTTAAAGTTTGTCCAAATTCTCTGCTTGTTCATGTGCTAATTTAGTGTGATGCTGGAGAGGAATAACCTCTGAAACAGTAATTTTCAGGTCTAGGATCCCAGATATTGCCATACTACGGAAGATTTTGACCTTCATCTGATATATCAAATGGGTCAACTACTGTGAAAGACACCACATTATTCCCATGGCTCCACAGTACTTTACAGACAAAGATAGGCTCCTATCCTTAGGATCTTGCTTCTAAATGAGCTACAATAAGCAATAGATATCAATAAGGAAAACACAGAGGGACATACAGTTAGCTGAGGTTGAAATACTGAAATAATAAATGCAATATTCTGGATATTTATTGACAATCCATTTCTCATCCAGAATGAAAATTATAAATTAGGATGTCTTTTTTTTCAAATGTATAATAGTTATGAAGATATGGACAGAGAAAGAAACTGACATGAGAAAGAGATTCTTTGGATTTAGAAGATGCTACATTTTGCATAGTAAATTGTCCATGGTAAATCTAAACCTTTGTGAAAGAATTTAGCATTCATTGCCAAGCATTCATTCTAACACTGAAGCCAATTATTTTTTGCCTTATTCACACTTCTTTTCATGCTCACCCTCTTTAGACATTTTTGTAATTGGGTTTTATTAACAGAAGTGCTTAGATATAGTAAATTTTTAAAAAATTAAGTCTAAGACAATCATGAAAATTAAAGGGATTCACTTCCTGATTAATAGATACATGTGTGCAGCTTTTTTCAACAGGAATTAGGGGAGATTGGGCAATTGGGGGAAAGAAAAGCGCTTTAGTTTTCTTACAATAAATTTTAACAAGAAATGACAACATAAGGAATAGTCAGAAACAAAAGATGGGAGTAGTTTTGTTCTGAAAATAATGGAACCAAAATGTCCAGTGGGGAATTTTAGCTTCTCTGATGAAGAATAATTTTACAATTCCAGTGATATTTATGCTGCTACAACAATTTAGTAGGTGTGGAAACATTTTTTCTTCTCTGTATTTTGGTTATTACATTTTGATTCCCTAATTTTATGCTATCAGAATTATGTAGTGACATCTTCTCTTTCCACAAACTCTAGAAATTCCCCATGAGTTGAAATACAAGACTAGAGAACATTGCATAATGGGGCTGATTTCATTTCAGAGTTCGTGCTGGTATTTTGTCTACTCCACAAAAAAAATCATGTAGTCTAGGAAACTTACAGACATGTTTAATGATGATTGCTACAGCTGGAATATAAATTTTAAAAGTTGTAGACTGTTAGAATCCAGGACAAACTTTACTGCAAGATTTACTCAAAAGCTTGATGACTCAATTCAGAATATTTCAAAACCATCTAAGTACAGTCTTTATGTCAGGAAATACCCACAACAAAAGCCATCAGCTCCTAATTTCTATCAATAACTTACCCTTCAAAGTCAGAACAACACAAATGTGGAGGCACTGCAAATTCTGTGTTAGACGAGATGTAACACCAGCATCTACAGCCTACACATTCCTCTAGGAAAATGAGGAGGAGCAAATGTTTCAGGGAACAGCTTCATTCTAAGTAGTGCAGCAAATGAAAGCTCTTCCATTAACAAGCGGGCAGTTTAAATCAGCCCCTCATTGGTGAGTGATTAAAAGCTTGATTCAGAGCCTATTAAAGTAAATGTCAGTCTTCCCATCGACTTCAAGGGGTTTAAACTTAGACTGAAAATCAAAAGCCACAGACATCTGCTGGTGTCTGTTCACAGGCCAAGATGAAATTAATTATTGTTGCTGCATTGGGTTTTGGTGCTGTTTGTGGTGCAGGCAGAAATATGAGATAAACCCCACCTTGTGCTAGTACAGAGGAGAAAAGAGTGGTGAGAAACACTGCCTACACAACTCAAGAAGGAAAGTTCTTTCTTCTCCTTACACCAGAGTGTTAATCATCCTACACTAGAATGTGAGACTTGTGGTTTAATTCAAATGCCATGATGTGCTATCATGACTCTAAGAATTTATTTGGCATAAACTATCTGGGTCCCCTAGGCTAATGGCATACATCAGATGAGTTACCAATTTACCACTGGGTTCTAAATAGACACATAAATCCTTGTATTTCTAAACCATCATGTAATTCATGTCAGATAGTTATGTCTTGAAACCTCTAAGTCTAACCAGCTTCAGGAAATGTTTCTAAAATTCCTCTCCTACGGGTAATTTTTTGGGATTCAGTTACTGCAAGCATCCCCGATTCTGGAAGATCTTTTTGCTGCAGACTACCAGCTTAATTTCATCAAATCCAACATTTTTTACATTAGGAGCTGTTCTACTTAGAGTAAACTACATGTATGAGAACAACTGAGAAATTGAGATTTGGAATTGGTAAGATCCTGCCAAGGAGACAGATTTATCTGCAGAAAACTACTGAATAAATCCTTAGAGGAAGCTATGGGGAAGGTGAATCATTCATTTTTGGAATGGAAAGTTGAAGTGTAGAGGTGCAAAGAGAAGAGGAGTAACAGGGCAGAATGGGAGACAAAACAAACCAATTAGAGTTTCATCATCCATATATTATCTGGATAATAAAATTTATTTTATACTTGTAGATGCTATAAAATAAAATCAAAAGTAATACTCAAGCTGTCTTTATATGTATCTAGCTACCAGGCAATTAGATTGGAAGAATATTTAATAGTTCCTGAAATATTTGCAGCAGTAAAGATTTCAATTCCTATAAGGGTGTGGGTTTGCAACAGTGGGAAATCAACCAGTTAGTGAATACCGAGCAACATGAGAAGCATTTCCAATAATAAACACAATTAGCAATGTAGATGAGAAATCTATCTGATTTATGGGCTGCATATGCAATTATAACAGATTAATAAAATGTTACCCACAGAGCAATCCAATACATTTGTTTACCCATGCTCCCTGATTAAGAAAGTAATGTTGTCAACCAACTAATTGTGAGCCTTACATATTCAAGATTAATTACCATCTGCATGGGACAGATGTTAAATCTTCAATTTCACAGCAAGGCATCTATAGCTTATTTCCCATGGACTGCTTCTTTCTCTGATCAATAAATGTATCAGCCTAGCAGTTGATCTTGCCACAGAGGTCAGAGGAATGACAGAGGTACATCTGGTTTTGCGTCAAATAAGGGCTGAGGAAATGAATCCTATCAAAGCAGATAAACAGTTCGGCTGCAATTGTCCTTCAGTCTTTTACTCAGCAGCTCATGATTAAGTTTTAACCATTTTGGGAATTTGCTAGCAAAAAACCCCTCAAAATAAAAACCAAAATCCAAGATCAAACCACAAAAAACCCCTTTTTTGCATATTTTCAAACTAGAATTCATGTTCAATTTTCATATGAGCTGGGCTTGATCCCCAACTACACCTTCAGCTAATTCAATCATGCCAATATAAGAGCAGATTTTGGCTACGAACATACTCTCAAAAGCTCTATTTTTTATTATTATTGTTATTATTATAATTTCAGTTTGTTGCAAAAAGAAAATCAACAGTTGAATTAGTTGACATTTTAATGACCAGAAAATGCTATCTTTGAAAAAGACCTAAGAAATAAATTTTAAATGCATAATGACTTCACAAAACAATGCAGATGAATATTCTCAAATTAGGACTTGGCCAAGAGCAATAAAACAGCAAGCTTTCTATGACAAACCATATAGGTCTCTACTCTTTAGCTACTTCCCTACTTAGCTTAAAGCTCTCTGCAATCTCAGCAACCTCAGTTCGTGCCACCTCAGTCACCCATGACTGTTCTGAATTGTCTGCTCTGTGACGATGGAAGCTATAACATGGTCCTGGTTAGACAGACAGCTGTTTCTGTTCTGCTTAAGTTCCCTGGAAAAGTCCAAAGACACAGAAAGAGTCAAGGCTACAATTTTCTTCATCTGATGAAGTGACAGCCTTGCTCAGCTCTCATATATGTGCCAGGTCATCTAGGTCTTCTTCGATTGTTACTAACCTGAGGAAATGACCCTTTCTATCCCCACCCCAGAGGAGTGCCCTAATTTCACCATGGAGTGCCCTGAACACAAAATACCTCCCTCTCTGCTGCTGAAGATCAGCCCCTGTGCAGTCAGGTGCGCAACAGTCAGAGAGAGAGAAAGACCTGACAACTGGGAAAGAAGGGCATCTGGTGCCTGCTCTGAGGGGAGATTTTAATAAGCCCAGCAAAACTCTAATAAAAGGTGCACATTGTTTGAAACCATGCATCTCCCTCAACATGTGTGTGGGGTTGCTTTGACCAGGATAATCGATGACTAGATCCTCGTTTTACAGTCTGAGCTCAGTCCCTGTGGGTGTGTATAATGGTCTCACTTCCTGGGTGACTGATTTGGCTTGTGGACAACTACGTAAAGACAACATGACATTGGCACACACCATACTATTAAACATGCTCTTGGTAAGTGTTAGTTATGTTTTCTCCCGAGAGAGTGGAGATGCCAGACATTTCTGCACAGCTTCCTGAACTGCCAGAAGCCAATTAAACTGGATCTTCTTGTGAAGAGGGAGAGAGTAAATTAAGAGGTCTAGATCTCCTGCAGAGGCAGCTGAATAAGGCATTCAAATGTTTGTATTACATTAGGCTGAGCGTGGTTTCCTGCCTGAGAGTCTGCATGTAACATTTCTGTGAGACCTATGTTAGACATAAAACACAGGCATGGTCTCTGGAGCTTTAAGTTCTACCCAAGAATCTGGATGCAATACATGCCTTAAAACATTTGCTTAAATAAAATCAATGGACAATTGCTAAATTCATAAAATTGTAGAATGGTTTGGGTTGAAAGGGACCTTTAAAGTCCATCCAGTTCAACCCCCCTGCAATGCTTAGGGACATCTTCAAGTAGATAAGGTTATTTAAAGCCCCATCCAACCTGACCTTGAAAGTTTCCTGGGACTGGGCATAGACCACTTCTCTGAGCAACCAGTTCCAGTGTCTCACCATCTGCATTGTAAAAAAATTCTTCCACATATCTAGTCTGAATCTACTCTCCCTTCATTTAAAACCATTACTCCATGTCCTAAAACAACAGGCCCTGCTTAAAAGTCTGTCCTCACCTGTTTTTTAAGCCCCCTTTAAATACTGAAACACAATAGGGTCTCTCCAAATCCTCTTCTCCAGGCTGAGCGATTCCAACTCTCTCAGCCTTTCCTCTTAGGAGAAGTGTTCCATCCCTCTGCTTGTTTTTATGGCCTTCCTCTGAACCTGCTGCACCAGGTCTGTGACTTTCTTGTTCAGAGGATCCCAGAGCTGGATAGCATGGGCTGGTGAGGACTCCAGGTGCGGTCTCACCAGAGCTGAGGGGAAGAATCACCTCCCTTGATGTCTTGCCCATGCTGCTGGTGATGCAGCCCAGAATACAATTGCTTTTCTGGGGGATAAGTGAACATTGCTGGGTCATGTCCAGTATTTCATCCACCAACCCCAAAATCCTGCTCATCAGGGCCACTCTCAATACCGTTTATCTCCCAGCCTGTATTAATACCAGGGGTTGTCCTGACTCAGGTGTTGAACATCATTGCCCCACTCCTCAAGCTTAAAATACCACGTATAAAGGCAGAATTAAGGTTGCACAACTAAATTTTACTTTGAATTTTTATTCTTCATTATCTTATCAATACAGAATACTGGCACTGTTACTGGGTCAGAAAACGTAACCCCCATTTTATAAAGGATAAATGTAATCTCCATTTTATAAATGGAGAACTAAAGAAGAGCATAGACTCAGTAATCTGTCTAAGAATTGATTTCTTTACATACGTTCTAGCTCCTTCAAGTAGAAGGTAAATTTACTTCCACATTCTCTTTACTTTTAGAAAAAGTTTCAGATATATTACAGTAACAATTGTGACCAAAGTTTTATTCTGTACTGAAGGCAAACATGCTGCTCTCAAGACGTTACATCTTGTGGACATTGTGTCCAGGACACAATGATTTTGAAAATCTGGTTTATGATGGACCACTTTATCTGCTTCCATTGACAGCACTCTCTATAAAGACAAGTACACAGCTGTGCTGCTGGAATTTTGTGCAAGAGGAACTCATTGACTTTGAACCTTTGTTCTTTCAGTTATACTAGTTTCAGCGGAATAAAAGATAAACAAGGCTCTGAATCATTTTACACAATACACAGAAAACTTGAAAATTTCATTTATACTCTTCGCCATGAACTATAGGAAAAACAGCATTGTCCACAGAAATACCATTTCCATTAAAAATAAGCTACTCTCACTGCTATTGTTGCAGCAACATTTATAAAGGGAACCAAGTCAAAAGTTAACACTGCTATTGAAGACCTGTGGGGAGTGGCAAGAATTACTGTTGTTGCTAGAGAAAGTTAAGTAGAAGAAATAAAGCAGGCAGTGGAATTAGTCTACCAGCGGGAGGCTCAGAGCAAGGCCGAGGACTGGCCAGCTGAAAGCCACAGTACAGCATATGGACAGGGAGCTGGGCGCTGTGGTAAAGGCATTTCATACGCGGGGCAAATGGAACTCACAACTGGGCATGGGAGAAGAGGTGTTTGTGACGCTGTGGTGGCATCGGTGGAAAGAGCACAGCATCTTTCCCAAAAGGCGTCCCTTCGCCGCTGGGCTGGTGCAGCACAAGCACGCTCGCAGCACCCTGACACACCCATGCAGGTGGAAGCACGCGGAGACACACACAAACACACAGAAGCAGGATGCTCTCTAGCGTCACCAGAGACAAAGAAGCAGGAGAGATCTTTCGTATGGTATTCCATGGGAGGGTACATCCCAGCCACACCACAAACCGAGCCAGGAATGAAAAACTTTGAACAAAGCACTGTCTAGGTTTATATATGGGGGAGGGGAAAGCACAGGGACCAATGAACTGAGGGCACAGGGGAGGTACATAGGCGGGGTTAGGGGGAGTGGCGAGGGGGCAATGGCTAATGGGGGAACAGGGAAATAGGGAAATATTTAACTTACTGGATAAGGTAAAAAAGGGGCAGAGAGGCCAATGGGCCAATGGAGGAATCAGAACGGGGGTATATCAGCTTAATGGAACAAAGCATCTTGGGAAAGGGTTTTCTCTCCCTAGCTAGGGAGTGAATCTCCTAGGGGATGTCCCAACAATGGACTCTTTTAGTCTAGCGTTTGTTAGGCTCATCGGCTTCCACATGTTTGTTTCATGAAGTTTCATTCAAAGTCCAGAGGACACCATGACAAGCTGGGATACAGTTTCAATGGCTCAAATCTCCAGACTCCTTTTGCAGTCATCCTTTTTTGATTGTGGGCACAGTCCAGAAAATAGGTTTAGGAGCCCTGTATGCCAGGTACCTTGCTATCTAGTGGAATAGACAGTGTTCTTTTTTTTTTTTCCTTTAGACTTCTAGATTTAGAATTTTTTGCACTTCACCAGTTTAAGGGGTCTCATTTGGCTGAAAAAAAATAGGATTGTAGTGAGAAAAGAAAGGCAGAAAGGGGTAATATGATTCTGTAGCTTAAAAATACTGACTTAGTAAAAGAGGTTTAATAAACACCAAACAAGAGAAAAAAGGAGCCAAAAATGTTGTCAAGCAGTAGAACAGGCTGCCCAGGGAAGTGGTGGAGTCACCACACCTGGAGGTGTTTAAAAGACATGTAGATATGGCACTGAGGGACACGGTTTAATGGTGGACCTGGCGATGTAAGGCTTATGTTTGGACTTGATGATCTTAAATGACTTCCAACCTAAACTGTTCCATGGTTCTGTGATTCTATATACTCTGTTAGCACTCAGCTAGGCCAGTTAGTCTTAGATTCTGGTGCCCGTTTCTGCAACTGCTTACCTGTACTGGTTCTTGACCAATCATTTAATACAATAAGGAAGAAGATTGCCTCCTGTGCACACTGATCAAACCATGAAGGTAAGTGGAGTTTTAAGGATGCCCCACTAAACAGCATCTGCTCTCTAGCACCAGAGTGAAATCTCATGAAGTAAAGAGGTTTCCTGGAGCTGTTACTCCAGAAAACAGCTGGAGTAAAATAAACATTTTTAAATCTTTTTCATTGGCTTGATATTCAGCTTTTTATTGGTGTCTTAGATAATTTCCAACTGATCTCCATGATATGATCTCTGTAAGAAAAGGAAAAAAAGTAAACATAATGAGGGAAAACTAATTAGTAGGTAATGACAAGTGACAGCTACAAAGTTGGTAGGCATATAGGATGTAGAAAAGGACAAACCCTGGGAAAAGGTTAGGTGATCTGTCTCACTGGAGATTCAAATGTTTTGATGTCTGTTTTGTCTCAGACAAGAGCGCAACATGCTGAAACATCCTGTGGGAACAGCCACGGTACACAGTGCTGGCACAGTCAGAGCTGTGGGCCAGAGGAATGCATGGCATTCCAGCCCATGACAGATATTGCAAAAAAGGACAGGCTAAGAACCACTGTTGCTGGTTTTCATTTAATACTTGGAGATATTTTCCTAAATAATAATAGTGGTACAGATTCTCTATATTATCAGAACACTGCATCCAAAAAGGAATATATTCCCTGCAAAGTTCACCCTAGACTTCACCACTGAGATATGGAATACTTTGTAGTTGCAGGTATGGAACTTGGGATTCTCCCTCTGCAACCCTTAGCCCCTTTTCTTCACCTCCTAAAGCACATACTTGAGATAAAAGAGATTTTTAAAAAACTTTCAAGGTGGTTTTCTGTATAGAAGATTACTCCTCTTATATCTATTGTTAACTGTTCCTGCTACTCTAGTGTCTTCTTGGGTTTTCTCATACTCGTAGTAATATGACTATTTTTGTGGCTGTGTTTTGCCACAAATGTGTTTAATAAATTACTCATAACATTAATCTGCTTTATAATTTAATATGGTACTGTGTTGCACTAGAATATCACATCATGAAACAGCAAAGGTACTGAAGCAGTAAAATTTTAATTTTAAAATGACATGTGTTTGCAAAGTGTATAAACATCAGTCAGAAAGTAATAATCAAAGGTAATGAAATCCTGCAGGTACCTATAGGAGCCCTCACCAGTGCAATAACACCACAGCCCACAAAGGGGCACCAGATGCTGCATTTAAATCCACAATCCTCCAGTGCCTTCCCACGTGTATTTCCAGACACTTGAACTTTAGAAGTTTCCAGACAAAAGTTTCCTCTCACCGTGGCACTACTCCCAAGTCTCAGTGAAGTCTCAGCCTATAAAAACCTCTACAGTCAGTAGGGTTCATTTAAATATACATTTAATTAATCTCTTCATTTATCACCCTGACAACTGTGATACAAGAATAATTTACAGATATTGCTTTTTTCACAAAACTACCGACATGTTTTAGACTAATGAAACTGAGGCCAACAACAACATTAAAAAACAGCCTCAGAGGAAAACTGCCAAATGCTTGTTAGGCCAGAATGTTTATCATAAAAATAACATTACACATGCTCTATTCTTACCAGTCAAAGCTTCTTGAATTTGCTATAGATGCATTTGTCTATACCCTTCCTTTTTCAGTTAAAGTCTGTCCACACAGACATTGAAATTTTGCCCCTTTCCATTGCTGGAAGCTCAGCTATGACTCAGCTTTTCCAACATCTCTGCGTTCCCAATTTGCCTGGTATATTGCACTGAACATATCTATGTCAGTCCTTTTTTCATGTAAGTCTGTAACATCTCTGACCCACTGGAGAAACAGAGAACTGATGGGGCCAGTTTTGAGGCAGTCATGATGTCAGTTATTCTCAGCCGATTAGAAACCTGAAATGAAAGGGGATTTATAGAAATTGTATTCCACTAGAAAGATCGGCATAATTAATGTACGACCATGATTTCTGCCCCATGCATTCGCCAGACCACTGCTTTAAATACTAATAGTCTCTGAGAAACAGAGCTCTTCTTGTTGTATGGCTGAAAAGGCAAAACCAGGAGAAATCAGACTAACTCAGCCAATGAAGGTAATTGACTGAGGAACAGCTGACTGGCATGTCTACATGAGCATCCTGGTGAGCATCCTGTGTTCTAAGAGAGGACGTTCTACAATTCTAAGCAGCATTAAAAACATCTTCTTGTCTACAGAGAACTTTTCACAATTGTGCCTTGTTAATTAAAGAGAAAAAGTGTGCAATGATTGAAGAGAGGTCATTAAGGCAGTGGCAAGGCATCAACTTCTATGACTACTTAACTCTGCCATTCTCTTTAGAAGAACGCCTAATATTGTATCTGCAATGACAGCATCCAATAATATGCATTTGCAGAGGTTTGCATCAATTTACAAAGCTAGAAAACATGTCACATTTCCAATAAAAATCACACATTACATCAAATGGCATAGCTTTGGCTCAAGAATAGTGGCTGTAGAAGGGTAGCCACATGGAAGTAGTGAGATTTAGGAGATTTTATTTGGAATACTGTGTTGCAAACAAACAGTGCAGTTATTATCTGAGAATCTGATCAATTTTGTCTGTTTGTTTCAAAAATAAAATTGCACAGTAAAGCGAGCAATCCAATGATGCAAGCTCCAGCTATAGATGACGTTTGTCCTCACTCATTGTCCTGTTCTTTTGCAGACTGAAATAAAAAAGATGACAATACTGTATATGACCAGCAGCTCACAGGAAATGTCTTTAGAAGCAGGGGGCTATTTGTCACTACCTGAACTTGTATTAAGCCATTTAGCATATGCTTGCTCAAAAACTTGCTGCAGAATGAGATATGAAGTGTCATGAACTCAGCTGTAAGATAATAGTACCCAGCCAAGCACATTTGTATCTTGATATGTCTGGTACAATAGAAAGATTTATTATGTCCTACCCATTTACTGCACATTGCAGGCAGAGTTGTAGTTGGCCAGGATGGTTAAGGTTTGATTTAAGACAATGCTTCTATCAGCTTGGTTTTTGCTAATAGGTCATGGGTGTTCCATACAGCATTGTATCTTCCCACATTATAACCCGCCCTGGGTTAACTGTGTGCTGCAGTCACATCTTTTCCTGCTTTAACATCATTTGCTGTGAGAGAGTACAGAGGCACGTATCTGATCACACCCCATGTCTACACATGAGGAGAATGATATTTCTCAGCAGCTTACCTAAAATATCACCATTTTCAAATTAGTAATGATTGTCAAGAGGATTGCAGACTCCATTTTTACTCACTAGCACATTTGATGTATTACAATGACCATAACTAAATATCCTTTGGCATCAAAGGTCTCTTTTTTTATACTTGTTATAGTCTAATGCAGAAAAATAAAAAAAATTAGATGACAAATGAGCATTAGCGAAGTGAGTAATTAGAAGCATGGTTTATTGCCAACAGTAGTTAAGTGGCTTCATCTTTATTAGAATTATGGTTTATGGCCAATAGTAGTCAAATGACTTCATTTTTAAATATATATGATGAATCGTATTAGCAGAATGGAGTGTAATGGAGGTAACGAATGCCTAATTCTCATATGGAGATGTACAATGCCAGTTTCAGACAGAATCCTTGTTGATCTGCAACAAATCCTAATGACATAATTGTGCAGGAGGATTTTGCCTTGTTTGTTTTTCTGAAGTCAGTCCTTTAAACAGTTTTACCCTACATTCTTAATAGCTCTTGTTGTTTTGTTTTGTTGGTCTTTTTTTTTTTTTTTTCCAAGAGACAAGATGAAACAGAAGGAGCTATACAAAATCTTCCACCTCTGATACCTTATGGCAGTGATTTGGATTGTCCCCAGGTTATTAGCAGTCATGTATTTGTAACATTATTGAATGGCTTTTTCAATAGGTTTCTCAGATCATTTTTCTCATGGACTTTAGTGGGTAGGACAGAACTAACAACAGGATTTGCATCTTCACTGGAGGCATGGAAAATACTGGAAGCTGATGGATGAGGTCTGCTGGTAGGGCCAGATTGCATCAAATTCGATAACTGCAGCAGCTGGCAACAGCCTCCTAATGCTCTGCTATGGAGAGAAGTAGGATGCTGCAGTTCTAATCTGCTCTTATGTTTTTCGAATGTGAAAAATGAAACAATTCAATCAGACATGTTATAGACTGGGATTTGCAGTCCATTCCTACTTCCTTTTGTCAAAGGATCTCACGGGTTGTAATTATATCCACCTCCTTCTTTAATTTGCTCACCAGTTAGTTGTCACTAGTGATTAAATGATCAGAAACTAGGCTTGAAAGTCCAAAGTTCCTTTCTTTGGTGACAGTGGTCGGTCTCTCACACTCCTTGCGCATGGAAATGGCCCACCACGGTGTGCTTTGGCTTCCACAGCACCTATTGTTTCAAATATCCAGACTTCCTTGACACGGAGTAGAACACACAATTGAGGACAGCACAGAAGTGCTCCCAGGTCCCCCAGTTTAACCTTAGACATGGTAAAAAAGAGAAAGAAAGAGCACTTTCCTTTTACCCTGTTGTACACTTTGTGGGACGTGGATACTTTGTAAGTGGGCTCCATTTGCTACATCAAAAATTAAGTCAGAGTTCTAGGAGGTGGTGCTACCAATGCCAAATACAAAGACAGTACAAGTAGGGGTTTGAGGTTTTTTGCAACATAGGATGTGCTACACTGCAACTTGTTATCATATTTTCAAAGGCAATGACAACATGTTAGGATCTTTTGGATACACTAACTTCCAGGATTCTCCTGCCACAAGTTTACATTTCAGCAGAAACATGATCTAGACAAGTTGCTTGCCTCTTTCCCTCAGCCCTTCTACACAGACCTGCTTTAACAGTAAGTAATTGATGTAACAGCCTGAAGCAGCACATAGAACATCTTAGTAGCGGAAGAGGCATTTGCTCCTCTCGCCTTGCAAGGGAGAAGAGTTCATTTATTCTTCGCATTTTTTCCTCTCAGCAAAATTCAAAACATGAAAAAGGTCCACATAGCTGTGATGTAATTAAATATTGAGCCTTGTGTAACACTAAGAAAAGGTTGTAGTTAAAGCTACTTATCTTCAGACACTGAGGCTTTCAGAAAAATGTCCCTGTCTAGGAGGTTTCTTGCAACTTCTGTTATAATTCATCTCAAAGAAAGTAAATTTGCAAAGTTGTTCTGCTGTCAGGGAAAAGGAGCAGGGCTACTGTGTATTGGAGGGTCCAGAGGGAGAGCTTGAGAAAAAAATCATACCAGTCAAAGTCAATGCAAAACAATACATTTCTTTTAATGTGTTTACCAAGAATCATTGTTCTACCATTTTTTTCAGTCCTTTTCTGTGAAATATGCTTCACAAGGGACTGTTGGAGTATAAACAACGAAACAGACAAATGCAATGTTAAGGCAGATTGTTTAAAAAGAAATTATTAACAAATGTTAAAGAACCACAATGTGATACTCTGGGGAATGTTCCAAGGGAACAAATGGCTTATGCAATTCAGGGTATGCAACTCTGGCCTGCACAGAGCATAAAATAGGGGTGAAGATAACCATATGATATTAATTGAAAGATTATGTTTTTAAGCCAGTGCTGGTTTCCTTTGTTACATGATGCACCAAACCACTCCAGCCAATGGACTCAAGTGACTGAGCTGACATTTGAACAAGCACTGAAAATTTGGCTATTTTTTATTACCTCCTTTAATTTGCAGGGTTAGAAATTCCCACTAACATTGAGATAGGGCAGTATTCTCTAAACTGTTAGGCATTCTGTTGGTTAATAAGTTAGATTGGAATAAATTGTTATTCTGTTTGTGAATTTAGTTGTGTCCAAAGAAAATTCAGTTGCTGGGCTTTTATCAAAAAGTGGATGGAATAAGTTTAAAAAAAAAAAAATTGTAATCTCATAGGTAATGTTGTTTAAATAGTTTCTGGTGTAAAAAGGAAAATTGTTTTTCATACTCATCTCTCTGGTTTTATATACAGCTACCAATGAGGTTACAATTGTTACCAAGCACAGAAGTGATTATTCTTCCCTTTGTCTTTAAATTCATACACGTTGCTGAACAATCAGTGAACAGACTGTTCAATGTTTAACTTAAACAGAGTTAAAACAATTTGAAAGCTGTATTGATTTTTCAACAAAGTTTTCTGTGTCTCAAAATTTTTATACAACTTCTCAAGTTTTAATACATAAATTTATTCTACTATATTCTGAATTTCCGTTTCTAAGCAGCAAGGAATCTAAGTGAAGATTATTTTTGAAGGCCAAATTTAGAAGGGCAGATCCTGATCAAATATAAAGAATCCATAAAAGTGGCTGAAATTAAGCTATTTAAATTATAGCACTTGAGGTAAAATTTAAAATAGAACAAAGCAAAATTCCAAACATCCAGAGTTTGCATGTATTATTTTAGAAAATAAAGCAGGACTAGGTCTGGAACAAAAATAAGCCTTTTTTAAAAAAAATTCAAAATTCGAAATTTAAGTTCAAAATTTCACATCAAACCAGGTAGTTACTGCACCTGTCTGCCCCAGCGGTGGGACAGAATGTATCAGTGGCTCCTCTCTCCTGTAACTTAATGTTGGCTTATTTTGATTAACTTATCACACCCCAAAACATGATTTATTGTCTCTTACTGTGTGTGTGATATATTGCTATTTCATAAAGCTTTTGATGCAGCCCATCTTTCAACATGTTCCAGGAAGCAGAAGCTCCAGTATATACACAAGCATTGTTTATAGTGGTTCTGCATCATATTTAATGTCGTCTGTGTATTAGTTATCCAGGTAACTGTTATCTAAGAGGCATTCATCTTTTTCCTTTCCTTTCCTCTCTTCATCAAAAGTTAAAAATAGTATTGGCTTTGATGCAGAACATTAATTTGAGGGAACTGATGTGAAGACCACAAACAAAACCTGTCATCTCCCACCTGCAGCTTTGTCAAATGTGAGGTGGTCTAATTTGCCAAGTTTCCGAGAGATGTCAGGCACAGCTGCTACTCATTTAGGGTTTATAAAGGGACTTTAATCAAACCTGTGTGGGCTCTCAGGGCTTGCACCAATGGCAGGGATAGAATGAACTCACTAGGTCCTTATTTATTAGTGTAAAGTTAAAAGGTTTTTGAAAAATAATATCTGGCTGCTCTATTCGTGAAAGGTTGGTAGGATTAAATATAAGTACAGTGAGGGCTGCCCAATAAATATTTGTTCTGAAAGGAAAGTCAACAAAGATGTAGCTTCTGAAAGATAAATTCTGCAATGGTAAATGTCAAATATTGGGGTAATGCTAAGAAAGAGATTTAATATCCGATGTCTGTAGGAGGAGAGCCAGATAATGACAGCATTGAGATTACACACAGGATTTTTCTTCACATAGTAATTTAAGAGGGATGGAAAAAATCGAGGATGTTGATACAAAGAAAATTTAGAATCTGAAGGAAATGCAAGTTTGTCCAGCAATACGAAGTTTCCAATGAGCTTTAATAACAAAGAGTGTCTCTGAGGTGGACCTGAAAGCTGAATGACAGGCAATAGCTTTCGGGAAAAATTCAGCCTTCTCTTTGAAAATTTCAATGCAAATCTCTTTTTCTAATTTTTATGTCTGTATTTCTGTTAATACTTCTAATTTTGATGAGAAACATCTGCTTGCAAGCTAAATGCCTCTTGAAAACAGAAAGATCATACTTTGCTTATCTGGCAAAAACAATGAGAAATTTTAAGATAAGTTCCCACAAAGGCATAGCTCTTAGTCTTGAAGGGAACTGCTAAGGCTTATATACAAAGGACATAGACAGTGACATATGTTAGCATCTCACAGCTCAGCAATTGTCTGTAGTCAAAAGTGTTGATAAGAGGCCAAAGACAAGCAGCTGATATGTAGTCTTATAAGAGCTGCAGGTTTAAAAATTAAAAAAAAAAAAAAAAGAGGAGCTTGTCTAAATCAACTATGATCTCATTATGACTGAGGTAATAGTCAGATACAGGGCACTGTCATTATCAAAAAAAGAGCCATGATATATTTTGCTGGCTGCTTGTAAGTAGGTAATGGATTGTTTCTGCGGGTGACTGCTGTGGTCAGGGGATCACAGGCTAATCAGAACAGGATGACTGTGTGCCAACGAACACTAATGAGCAGCTATTCTCATAATCAGTAGTTCAACTTGCAGCAGTCATGGAAAGGTCATAGCACAACAGCACATGCTGATGGGACACATCCAAGTCTGGCACTGTAGGCTATTTGCCTGAGTACAGGAATTGAAATTATAACATTGATGAAACTGAACCTTTGGTGTGTGCTAGATATATGAATAAAGTCATTGACCAATTTAGAAGCATCTAATATTGTTTTTGTGTATTCTGACAGTGGTAGAAGGTAGTCAGTCAGTAGGTATCTCATTAAATGTATGTGGGAAAGGGAACATGACTCAACAACTTTGATCTTGAGCTGCTGCTATAACATTCAAACCTACTTTGTACTGTTTGGCCACTATCGTTTTGCTTCCTGCTATTTATTATTGCAATTAATGAATACAGAATATAAGTGATTAATCCAGGATTGAAATATTTCAGAAAACCTTGATTATGGGGGTAAACAAACTTTGGAGGAATGAAAACCTGGAAATATTATTTTATTGGGATGCTGGGAGAATGCAAAAGTGAAAGGCCACAGAAAGCTGGAAAAGGACCAGGAAAAAGATATAAACTTTTCCACAGTACCATGGTACTTGCAGACTGAGCACTTTTTCCAGGTCACCCTCAGAACACAGATAGTTACATTTCCAAAAATAAAAGAAGTATGAATAAAACATAAAAACAGCTTTGCAGCCATGTGTGTGTGTGTGTGTGTGTTAGTCTTTTCCCTTCTGGTGAAATTATTCTCATCACTAAGTTGAGGAAGTCAAGTCCTTCCCGTGCTGTATTTCAGTCATCTTATCATAACTGCTGACATTATTCTGGCTTAACTCCAAGACTGCCCTGTGCACGTGCAACAACACCAGCTGACAGTCTGGCCTTATCCACTAGATTTCAAAACTTTTTTCTTAAGTCTAGCTTTAAAGACTTTCCTGCTTTTTTCTTTTTT
>VZRR01005152.1:1920445-1940853 GCA_013398015.1 Oreocharis arfaki | reverse complement strand
TTTTTTATTTTTTTATTTTCCTGCTACAGATTTCTTCCCAAGCACCTTCAACATCTGCTAATTTGTTCTTCCACTCTCAGCACTGGACCTACACAGACTCTTGTGGAAAAACTCCATTCCTTGGGCAAAGCTCAAAACAACACCATACTCTTATAAATAGACCTCCAGTTAGTCATCTGTTCTCTGTCACATGAGCAGGAGAAGCCAGGGAATTAAGTGAACTTTAGACCTGGAATCTGTACATCACAAAGGCCCAGTTCATCTTCCGATGTTTTATACCTAAAATGGAAAGACTTGCTAAGTTTAACTTTTATCCTCTGGATGAGAATGCAGACTCATGTCCTCAAAATTCTGGAAGCAAGGGTTTGGTTTTTACTTTGAGAGTAAAGTATCCTAGAAACTGCTTTGTCTGAAAACTGATACTAAGCAAATTTAGCAGTAACAAAGCTGACCTACAGAGGAGATTCTCAACACTGCAATATCTACAAATAGATTTTACCTTTTTGAATCTAATGCATCAAAAAATTGTGAAATGAATGGCTTCATGTCTTAGAGCTTTGAATATCAATTACGGCAGGGTTCCTTTCAGGGAGGTGAGTTTATACCTGTTTAAAGCAGAGGTACTTACCCCACATTGTGGTAGGGAGCAGTCCTATTTTTATAGATACTAACACTGGACAAAGAAGAGCTCTTCTTTTTATTCTGTTCTTTTTTTCATTTACAGTAGAGAACCAAAGCTGCTCTTTTCAACACCAAATATTTTGATTTGAATGGTGTCTATCTGTGGACTTTTCTGACTACTGTGTGAACTGACATAGGAGCTTCAGGCTGATGCTCTGCTCATCACTGAGCTTAAACAATCTGTGCTCTCAAAGTCAGATAGCATCATTATTTACCTTTTAGAGTTTCTGTTCAGGGCTAAATATATCCAACCAGCCAGGCCACCATAAAACTGTGCCTGGAAAATAACATTAAAGCTGTTCAGGTAGCAAAAGCTTTGTGCAATATGCTTCAGTAAATGAATTAAATGGAAGGCAGGTGTTTTTTTTTCTGAACTTGTTCTCACAGCAAACAGGAAAATGTAACAGAACAGGCCAAGTACCCACTGTTCTCTTTGTCCATATAGGTCAGGTTTCCTTATTTCATTTGTGGCCAATGCAGTGATTTTATGAGTCACTTAGACCTGTTTTGACAGAGTATAGTTGGCAGGATTAACTTCTCTGAAATATCCATTGCTTCAAATTGTACATAATGGCATTTGAATGTGTGTAACGTTGCATTAGCAGTAAAACTGTCACTGAGCACCTGGCCATTTTTTTTTCATGTTGCAGAGACATTCTGCACATAGTTTAAACCCTGGATCTGCAAATAGGGTGCCACTAGAGAATGAATAGACAGCTAATATTTTGCTGTACTTTTGGACTGAGTTAGGACACTGAGGGCCCATTTGCTGTCTAGAGAGTAGGCCTGAGGCTCCAAAGTCTCTCCCCATTTAGTTGCATCGTCTTCACATGGCTGTGTCACACACATCTGCTGCATCTGTGTTCTCCCACCTCTAAAACAGATATGTCAATGTTTATCTTCTTTGCAACAACATTCTGAAACATGAACAAGTACTATTGCAAAAGTACCTCTCATAGTTTAATCCCACCTGGCAACCCAGCCCCACACAGCCACTTGCCCCAGAAAGACGGAGGAGAGAATCAGAAGAGTAAATGAAAGATAACTCATGAGTTGAGATAAAGACAGGTCAATGGTACAGAAAAAGAAGGGACAAATTAATAATAGTAATAATGACAATAACAATAACATTAACAATAATAATAATAATAGTAGTAATAATAATATAACACAAAATAATAAATGCACAATGCAATTGCTCACCACTCACCAACTGATGCCCAGCCAGTCCCTGAGCAGTAGTCTCTGGCCAGATTTCCCTCCATATTATATCCTGAGCGTGTCACCATAAGATGTAGAATATATCTTTGGCCAGCTAGGGTCAGCTCTCCAGGCTATCTCTCCCCCAAAACTTCTTGTGCCCCTCCAGCCTTCTTCCTGGCACGACATGAAAAGCTGAAATGTTCTTGGCTTAGTATAAACACTACTTAGCAACAACTAAAAACATCTCTGTGTTACCAACATTATTCTTCATAGTGCATCCAAAACACAGCACTATATTAGCTAATAGGAAGAAAATTAACTCTATCACAGCTGAAATCAGGACAGAATTTCAAAGGCACAGAACAAATATTCTACTTCAAACCAATATTCTTTTCTAAAATCGTTTTATTTGTAAGCAAGGAAAATGTCTCAACTTTCTCCGGCTCCTCTCCGCCTTCTTTACCATTCCCACTCTCAATATGTGTCATGCACAGGTATTACAGAGTTCATGGGTAGACAAGAGGAACTCTATCATTTTTCAGTGCAATCATTTAACAGTGTGTGTATGGTGGGATCACAGAATAACTCCTGTTGCAAGGCACCACTGGAGGTCCCCTGGTCCAGCCGCTGTGCAAGAGAGCTGAGCACACCCTGTGCCTTTGAGGACATCGGGCCTGGGGCAGAGCCACCTTGCGGAGGGCAGCATGTCTAGTACATAGTAGTAGGCCAGAAACAGTCAATTAAAAATCTGGCCAAAAAAAGCAAAAGCAAAACCAAAGCCATCCCACAATCTCTTTATCTTTTGATATTTACTGGGGAAAGAAAAGCTTTAGCAAACTTAAAGCATTGGGTCTATATTACTGGTAGAAAAATATCATCCCCCCAATAAAGAGCCTGTGCTGATATTTAACAGAAGAACCCCTCTAAGCATTCATTGTCTAATCCAGCTCTTGTTGAAGTCCCTGAGGAAATTTCTATTAGTGAGTAGGATCATTCCTATTTCTCTTTTTAACAGATTAGTGTGTGTTTACGTGAAGGCCTTGTAGGCACCAAGTAATCTGCATTCATATAGCAACTTCAGAGCTTAAAAATCCCTGACACTCTCTTCTATTGGTAATACAAAAATTTGCCTTGGCAAGTGACAGGACTGAGAGCATTCATCTCTTTTCAGATATTAAAATTCCAGTATTTATTTGTTGAAATGTAGTTTTTAACTAATATGATTCTAAATATTAAACAAGTATAAACCAAATTCAGGGTAGTTTTAAGGTAGTACAGAGAAATCCCAGAGTTTCTGGTCCTGCTCACAGCTTTGCTGAGAATTTTCAGAAAGGAATGTAGCAAGTGTGTTCAGCTTCACAGTTATAGTGTCAAATCATGTGGGCAGAAGGCAAACAGTCAAGAATTACATGAGCCAAATGCTGCAGCAACTTTTCAGGAAATTATGAGCAGCAACACAGCAACAACAGCAGCAACAACAAGAAGAAAACCACAAAATAAAATCGCTCAAAGCTCAATTGCTTCACCTAGACGCCCTCCAAAGAGAAGCTTCTGGACTTTCTTAGCTCCTTACCCATCCATACAGTTGCAGGCCTATAGAATGCTTGCTCCACACAGGGGGATACATCAGCATGATAGGAACCATGTGTTTTGTAGACTCCACAGGATGTGTCCTGTTTTTTCAGAAGGTCCAATTTGCAGGATCATTGACTGCACAATACATGGTTCTGGTTTTGAAATTGGCCTAGGGGATGTCTTTAGGACAGTGCAGAAGAACATGGTGCACTCTGCAGCCCGGAGGTTGAAGGGAAAATATACTGCTGGAGATCACTGCTTGTTTTACTCAAGGGCCTCAAGAACAGGAAAGAGGCAGAAATCTTCCTTTCATGCAGCACTTAAAACAGGCAGCCAATGGTTTAGACACATATATGTGTGTAAAAATATAAGATATAAAAAACCCCACTCAAATATGTCGAGGAGCTTACTTCCCAGAAACCAGGAATTTAAATTATTATTTAGATGAAGGGTGGGGGTGAGCTGGGGTGGAGGGAGAAGGCGGACAAAACCGTATCAGTGTATTCTCTATTCCTGCCTTTTATCTGTGCTTAGTAAATCTAATCCTGCTGACTGATCTTCTTGTACATGTTATTGAACTGAGGACTTCTTTTTCTGTGGTATGTCTTTACCCTGTTCCTTTCTGGTTTATGTAGATTTTCAAGGCAAATGCGAATGTTACTGCAATAGACAGAATTACTGTGAATTACTACTAGTGTTACACTGCCTGTGCAGGTTCATCTGGTGGGAGACAGAGCTCTGGTGCAGGATGTGGTGGCTCATCACTTGAGCCTAAATGATACAGGTAAGTGGTGAATGAAAAATAAGGTAGTGATAGAGAAAGCCTCATCAAATGAGAGTGGAAAAGAGCTGCAAGTAGTAGCAATATGGTGAAAGCACTGCCATGAGGGAGGACAGTATGAGAGCATGGTTTATTTAGCATAGTAAAGAAAACGCTGAAGGCAGTTTTGATTGTTTGCTAAAAATACACAAGCAGAGTGAGAGAAGTGAGAAAAGTGGAATAAATATCACCAAGGGAGAAGAGCTTCACTTTCTAACCAATACCAAGACAGGGATAAACACATACAGTGTCCAAGAATAAATTCAGGGTAATTTTTTAAAATTATAATGGCAAAGTCCTAAAATCACAGAATGGATGAAAAAAAAAACCTTCAGTGTTCATAAGATAGAATTTGTGGATGGTCTGATTGACAGAAACAAGGGAATATGTAATTCAAAATATTTGTTTCGTCCCTCTAAGTATGACCCATAGAGTTTCGTGGAGGTGTGGGGGCAAAGTTAGACAAACAAAAGATCTGGTTTTGGGCATACCTGGAACACACTAAATTGGCAAAGAAACAAGGAGTGCTATTGAAAAGTCCATTGCATTATTTCCAGCATTAGTACAGTAGAGTTGGGTCATAGTTAATGATGCAGGAGCCACAAAGTGCCTGGGAAGCAATTTTGAGTATGAAGGTTTTTTATACAATGTGCAAAACTGTAGGCTGCGTAAGGAATCCAGAAGGTCAGAGCAGGTTTGAAGATCTGGTGTGAGTCACCTGGCCACTTCTGAGTGCCCTAGAAATATCAGGTATTTTTATGGATGTGTTTGGTCTGGCTGGGATAGAGTTACCTTTCCCCACAGTGGCCCTCACAAAGCTGTGCTCTGTATTTGTAACTAGAATGATATTGATAACACACCAATGCTATGCCTTTAATTAATCACAAATAAAAATCATGGCAGATTGCCTGCAGATAATCAGTATTTTTTATTGACATCTTCTGTCTGTATTTTTGTTGAACTGGATCATGCATTGACAATGTCCCATGCATCAGGCAGAGCAGGAGTCAGTGCACCCTCTTTTTCCAGTACTAGCAATGAGCAGCTCACTCAGCTTGGGGATTTGGGCTTCAGCTCAATTTCCCTTTTGAGCAGGAATCTTATGTTTGAATTTCCTGTCCTTTAAGCAGGGGGTCTTTGAAATGTGTAACTGAATATTCATTAAGCCAGAGTGTATATAACCATAATGTAATGATTAAAACACCACTGTGCCAAGGGACGAGCCAAGCCTGTGCTTGAACCAGTGCTGTAGCCTGCGATCATGACTGTCTGCAGTAAGGAGAAATTCTCACAACCATTCTCTTTCTTACACCCTTATAAGAAAGTGTTGCAGCTCGCACTTATCAGTAAATCTTTTGTAACCCTCTCTGCACATGTACTGAGCCTAAGGAAAACGTGAGTTGATTGTAATTAAATAAAGAGGGATTACATTTTCCCTTACCTCATAATTGTAAATATGTAATGTCTACAGCAGAGTAGAAGCACAGGTGAAGGAGAAGCACAGCATCAGGAGAGTGCATATTATGGGTCAGAAGATATCATGTCATTTGTTCAAGTGTGCAGGTCACTTGTGTTACCAGAGTAACTTACCCTGGTTAACAGAAAAGTGCAGAGAAAGTTCCCTGGAGCTGGTAGAACTTTTGGCAAAGACATATAAGTGCTTTAGATTTCTGATGTTATTGATAGTTTATGTGTCTGCAGAAATCAAAAATTTTAAAGTAGATATTGATATGTTTTGTCCATATTAAAATTTATTTAATCTAAAATACTTAATCATTGGTATAAAAGGTGGTAGGTAGTTCTCATTTCAAACCATAGTCTTTGGCTGAAGTTGTCGGGGACTCTCATGGGGTTTTTTGCCCTGCACAAATCTTTTCAGCCAGTACGTGATAATTATCAGGATTTCTCATGTAAGTGAAATAAAAAAACTGGGCTTAGTCTGAGCTTCAGAAGCCTCGGGCACTGTCTTTCATTTGCCAGCTTCTAGCTATTATGTATTAGAAATATATAAAGGGCTCTGGGAGACAGGTGTACTTGGCTTTATTTCAATAGAGTATAATGCATCTTTACAGAGGTCACTGAAGCTGGAAGTCAAAAAATATGGAGTGATAATGCATTTTGTACCAGACTATGGATACTAACAACCCTACTTCCCATTGTGCTGTTAATTACATATCTAGGTAGGAAGGGCTCTCCTCCGATACACACCGCTTCAAGTGTACTCTAATAAAAGAAGAAAACGGATCACAGCCCACATGATAAAAATGAATCCTATTGCTTAGCATTGCTGCCATGAACAACCAGATCAATCCCTAAGAATTCATTGTTTACCTCATTTTTCCAAGAAGGAGATCCTAATCCTGGTTTATTATGTATGGGAAGACCCTACTTTTTACACCATGCCACTTCAGTGGGCTATTTTCACAGCCTTCAAGAGAAAGTTCCACAGGCAAAGGATTACAACAAAGGAGAGAGACCCTAACTATGCCCTTCCACTACAGTTTAAGTTACATGAAGGGAAAGATGTTTGAACAGCCATCAGTGTCACAGGTGCCAGTTGTCTGGTTTATTCTCTCAGAGGAATGTACAGGCATCTGTGTGCACAGTGACACCTTGCCAGCTGGCCAGGAGGCTGTCCTCTCAGCTGTCCTTCCAGACAGATGAATTGCACAGTGCACATAGCTGCCTGCCAAAGGACAGACTTTCCAGGAGAAGGAGAGGGAAAAAGCACTTCACGTATTTTTGACAGTAGTTTTACTTAAAATTTGTTTACAGAATTAAGTTTATTGGCCCAGCTTATCACCAAAGCCATCTCTCTGACACTGCAGTAAGTTACTTGTATTGTGCACCATAAACCAGAGCAATTCACATACAAATTTACATTCTCTCTGATGTTGCTGAGTGGAGTGTATTTTTCTCAGTGTGGTCATAACACAGTATGGGCAATACAATCTTACTTAATCTCCTTTTTTATAGTCCTAGATCACTCAGCCAAAATAAATACCCCTACCTTAAGGTAACTAAATTAAATACCTAGGTTTTAACGCCTAGCTTTTTAAAGCTTTAAAAGGTCTGAGCATTCAACAGTCTGATAGTCATCCACTTTTGAAAGTGTGCAACAAAACCTCAGCTGGTTTTTGGGGACAGACGATTGTTAAAACCGTCCCAACTCACATGTTAGTACCAGCCAATGAACTGGCAGTGCTGACATACTGGTTTTTAACAGTTTCTATAAAATAAACCCAAATGGGGTTCTTTACTCATTGACAGTTTGAGAACCCTATGCAATTTAACTATAAAGAGAGAGTGAGTATTTTCCTAATTTGTTTGCAGAATGAAAACACATGTTCTGGTTAGTAAGTAAAAGAATTGTAAAAAAAATATTTTGCCAAGGTTGAATTGAGCTAAGTCACTACAAAAAGATAAATACTGTGTGAGACTATTGCACAAGATTTGTAATATTCTCAAGGTAGAAATATAACAATGGCATTCTCATACTATGAGCAGTGGTAATGCTTTAAAAGAGCCTGGGAAGTGATAATAGAACTATCTATTCACCCCTAGAATATGCAACTCTTTTTCAAAAATGAATTAGCAGTGATTTTTTTTTTCATGTTTGTATTCTTATTAATTATCTCCTCAGATTTTCAGTTCATTCTGCCCACAGAACCTGCACAGTTTGGCATGGAGCCTTTTACAATGCTGATCACATTGTTTGAATATAAGAAAAAACTATCTATGCTTTTTTAATGATAGATGTGTCTGCAAATGGGAATGCTCATTGTTCATTCTCTTTACACCTCATGCCCTTTTACTCACGTCTTTAATGTATTTCAGCTGAGTGAATTAAAAGCAGGATTAAAGAGAGTGAACGGTTGTTTCTGGCTCATCTGGGTTTATCTGGTGCATTCTAAGTAATATACCTGGTTTCTCCAGGGAGAGAAGAGTTTGTTTCCTAACCTTTCTGAAGCATGACTTCATACAGGCAATAGCCGTAAAATCATAAAATCATAGAATAGTTTGGGTTGGAAGGGATCTTTAAAGGTCATCTAGTCCAACCTCTCCTGCAATGAGTAGAGACATCTTCAACGCGATCAGGTATTTAGGCCGGTCATTGTACCAGTTTTATAACTGGTACAATGACCGGACTGCGTTTTGGGCTCCGTAGCATATGCTGCCTTAAGTCCTATCCTAGGAAATTTGAAACTTCTCATTTTATGGTAGAGCAGCAAAGGAGTTGCTGGATTTTGTCTCTGCTGTCTATGTCTCAGGTAAAACAGGAAATGAAGCAGAGTATTACTCTTATATCTGCATCACTGAAGAGGAAGTAGTCTCGACATTTATGTGGTGTCTTAGCACATCTAAATGAGATCTTACTTCTGCAATCATAGTGGCTAAAGTTTTCGTCCAAGGTTCATTCTTACTAATCCTTTCCTGAGAATACCAGCTCTGTACCTGAGCCAAGTCAATGGCATGAGTTAGTGCCTTCTTAACACTAAACAAAATCATATGGCTTAGTCTGAGTCACCCCCAAAAGATGTTTTTAAATTTGTGAGAGGATTTTTCATTAAGGACAAGCAACAGTCACAGTAAAGAGTAAACATGGCTTTGCTTTGCAAATACAAGTGAACAGCTGGGGCAGTACCATCTTAAATCACCATAACTAGACATGCGAGGCCACACTACTCATGCCCAGAGGTCAGGTTCTCATTATTCATCTGTTTATTTCCCACCCCTATTAGAATTTGGACTGTGTTCATTCTGATTGAAATTGCCGTGGCTACTCACAAAAGTAACCTCTTCTATACATGTAGGTGTTTGTGACTGCTGAACTTTCAAAACTGTTTTCTTGCTTTAATTGAAAATATCGATTTGTTACATTCTGCAGATGGACACTGGCAACAGCAGCTTCTGTCATTTTCCTCCTCGTGTAAAATACTGGTGTCAGGCTCTGTGATGCAAAGTAGCAAAACACGGAGTGCAGAAGCCATCCAAACCTCATTTGGATTCCCGAAGGAATTTGACCCATCCTAGCAAGCACACTTTAGACTGATTATGTAGCTGTCAATTACATTGCTGTTCTGTGCACTGAGATTACTCAGACTGTATTCTGTATCACAACCAAAATAAACCTACTGCAGTGGATTGTTTTTTCCCTACTAAACAAATGCATACTGAACATGCATAAGTAAGCTTAAGCACCGAATCTTTTTGCTCGGATTTGCCAGTGACATACCCAGTAAATGTCTGAAGTTCAAAGCTGACAACAAAGGTACAGATATAATTCTACTTTGGGAGGTGAGGATTGTGGCGCTGTATAAACTTGGATTTATGAATTATGAAATGCAATATTCATTACGTATATATTATAGGATTGCATGACATTAACAGCCTTGGTCTCCATGACAATACCAGCAGAAGATGTTGGATGAAAAAATGGCTATGAAGAATATGATTTAAATAAATATCACAATACTTCTGAGTCTTTTTTACTTAGCAGAATTTTTAACGGGTTTAAAGTAACCAAACTATTCTTTTCCTACTTTATCTAACTAGTCACAGTTTTCTCAGAGAGAGATCAACTTTTTGCTACCTGTATGTAAAAGCCAAGGCTGATTATACACTCACGGGTGATGGGTCACATGTGGCCAAGTGGATTTCGTTTACCCTGGACTCAGTTTACAAAACATTGTCACTCTAAAATGCAATTCTTCTAGTCGAAAGCAAACAATTATATCCCACCCTCAGAGCTCTTGGGTTTCCCTCTTGATTGCAAAAACAGCCTCAGGTGACCAGACAGACAGAGATAGACACTATGAAGGTACGTGACAGCAGCGTCAGCAAGTCAGGATGGCACAAAATTCTCTGGGCACCCCTCTCTGAAAGCTGTACAATTGTATTTTCCTTGTGCTTGTCATGCCACTGATTAGGTGGCTCTTGAGTGGGCTCATATTTATGTTGTCAAGTGGACATGTGGGTATAAGTACACTGGGACTTTGTATGGAGCTGATTAACACCATTGCTGCACAATCCAATAATATCCATAATTTCAAAGCAGACAACAAAAACAACTTTTTGTCTTCGAATTTTAGTCCTTTCTTCTGGACACACTCTTCACTTTCCCTTTCAGGACCACAGGTTCTCTGAACAGAATATAAATACAGTAATTAAAAAAAAAAAAATCAAAACAAAGCCATAGAGGATGGTCAGTGAGGGCAGGATGGTATAGTTTCTGTTAAAGAAGTTTGAAAGGAGTCACACAGATTATTTTAGGCTAACCATGGCTTTTTTACATTTTATTAAATCAAATGCCTAATTCTAGCCTTAAATCTATTTTTATCTGCATGAACTATTCGCTGGGAGCATGCTGTGGTGCTGCCACTCTCGGTCACCTCACCACTTCATATTTGTAAAGCGACGCAATAGTAATTTGGGGGCAGAATTAAATTCTTTTTATTAACTTAGTGTCTGATCTCTTATTCATCTTCAATATACACTCAATTCTCACATTGTCTGTTGAGAGATAAAAAGCTCTATCATTCTGCTAATTTATGGCATGACAATTTGAGCAGAAATTACATGGTATGCTCTTGTGTAACTCCTGCCGTCGAATAGATGCTCCTTGTTTTGTTGCTTCTCATCCCTTTTGCTCTCAACTTTCACAAGGGATGATACCAAAAGAAGACCTCAGCCTGTAAGACTCAGATTTTAAGATTTCATCTTTCTATAAGCAAACTGCTAATCAGAAAGTATTCTGTTCTGGTTTGCTCCTGTCACACTTGAACATCCAAACACTGCCTGACTGCAAATAAAGATATCCTATATGAAACTCTTATATAAGAACCCCTAATGTAAGAGGTACCTGAATGCTGTAGCTGCATATATTTGTTTCAGCCAGGATGCCTCACTTTGGTAGTGTCTGCGCTGTCTGTGTTGGATAGGTAATTACTACATTCATTCCTAGATCTAGTACAAAGGATAATCAGTCTTCTTTGTTCCTCATAGCTGGTGCTCCTAGATGACTTTAATCTGCTACACGATGACAGTGATGTGGCCTTCCACAGCATCCTTTGTCTAATAGTTCAGTAGCTGGAATATCAGTTTGGAGAAATGCCACACTGAAATTTCTGATGACCCTTTTTGTTTCTCTTTTGAAAAAACGAACTTTTAAAATTTGTTATTTAATTGACAATTTGCTTTTGGCACAGCATTATTGAAAAGTAGAGCATTGCATATTTTTAAAATGTGACTTTTAATAATTTTTTCCAGAGGCTTCATTTATTTAGAGTCAGCCTTTTAAATGAATGGAATCCTAATCATACTGGGAAAATAACAGCTGCTCTTTATTCAGAAGGTGCTTCACTGACATCAAATATAAAACAAATACATGAAAATAATTTTTGTTTAAGAATAATACATTTGAGGCACAACTATCATTTCAAAGTAGCTCTAGGGCATTATTAGGGAACCTTATTCCTGGATTTCATTAACCAAATAGAACCTTTTCAGAAAGATTAATTTCAATAGTTCTGTATCAATAAAGATGAAGGCTCACCTTATCCTCAGATAACCATCCCCAGTAAGTACCATTGCTACAGTGCCTATAAAAGTCTTCTTACATTTAGAAAGAATGCAAAGTCAGGTTACATTTCCAAAGCACTGGTAATAAGGCTCTTTCCTGTTTCCCAGCTGGTCAAGAGCTTTTCAAAGTATCTTGGAGGTCTCTCTGGTCTCAAAACAAACTTAATGGTTTGATATGGCAACCAGCATTGAAATATGTGATAAAACTCAGTAAACCAAAGAGAAAAGAAAACATTTTCTCAAATGTCTTGTAGGAAAACAGTGAACACTGGACTCAATATAATTTTTCATTCATTTTTTCTTGGTATGTTTTATCAGCTGTGTGTTTTAGAAAGCCGGAGTCAAATTGAAACCAGAATGCCAGGTGGTTGCAGAGAAAGATAGAAACCCATTACAAACAGAAATACAATCAGTCTTTCCTTAAACAGGGACATAGTATACATTAAGCATTTTGATCAGCCCATGTTTTAAAGAAGATCTGAGACATTTCTTTTTTTATTGCCACAGTTGTGAAAAATACCTCTCACCAATGTTTGTGACTTTTCATCACAAAAATGAATAGCTAGCATATTGCATCAAAATATTGCCATTTCCAGAAAATATTTTTTAATATTTCGTGTTCTTTTGAGAAAATTAATCTTTTTCTGAGGCTTCTTTTCATAGTTTGTTTTTAAATTACCATGGGACAACTAGATACACCTCTCTGATTTTTGCTTATGGGCTCAAAGGTGTTCCTTAGCAGCCGTTCCTTCAACTTCTAGAATAGAGAGCATGCTGCATCATATCCAGCAAAAAATTAAGTCTATGCTACCAATGTCCAAACTAGTTACTAACTCCCCAGTGCATCAGCTGAGGAGTTTAGGTGTTCTTAAATCTTCAGGAAATAATCCTTTTCCCCTCTTTTTACAACATCAAAGATTTCTTGGGCTCAGTTTATGTGGAAACATCAAGACAGGGAAGCAGCTCTCCAGCTGCATGCACATTATTCCATCTCCCACAATCTTTCGGAGGCAGGCACACCGAAGACCCTTCCCACTCTCCCCTGAGCAAGAGGAGGTAGGATCATAGGCTGCCTAACAAGGCAAAGAGCCATCTACTTTAAGCCCTTGTCTCCAAGCAGACTTAAAACTGACTCATCTACTCAGGAGCTGCATAAAATATGCTGGAGGACATAAATAATTTGCACAGCTCAAAAATTAGATTCCTTACTGACTTCTCTTCCCTGCAGAGAAATGAACCCATCCTGATCAGCAGCTACTCCCAGCCGGGGCTTAGAATCAGGTTTTACTTTTCTTTACATGCACTGATAGACAAGGAGGTACCTGTCACTTATCTAACTAGAAAAAAATAGACTTGTTAATTTTATTCAAAAGCAGAAGTGGAGAAATAAAAACAAAATACAGGAGTCTGCAATTGCAGTGAATATTGTGAAGACTTTATCCAAAGTGCAAAAAAAAAAAAGCCCCAAACCTGTCTGTATTGAAAAACCTATAAAAAGCAACCAATACTTATAAATCTGAATTTTAAAAAATATTCTTTTAGTCACAAGCACATACCAACACACATAAAATAAGTCACAGGAGACAGGGAGGGTTCTGAGCTCACAGCTTTACTGCAGTGGTTTGATATTTGCTATCTTTCTTCTTACCCTCTTCTCATTACCCAGAAATCTTTTTCTCAGGCCCTGATCTAGAACTCACCTGGAGGCAATGGAAGTTGTTGTACCACTTTTAGGGGCACTAGTCTGAGGGCTTCTTACTTTCCTGACTGCATCCCTTCTTCTCACTGCTGCAGTGTTTTTGCAACGTTGCAGTCCAGCTTTTGCTGTTTAACTTACAATTCCAACAACTACTGATGTCAGCAATCTGAGTTTCAACAAGAAATATGGACACATCATGCAGTGTTATATACACTACATTAAAATAAAAATTTCCCTGATACCTGCACATTTGAAAACTTTTATGCGTCCCTGTTTTTCTAGCACTAGCAGAATTAAGTTAGTGGAGAACCTCATACTTCCTTATTGTTAACATCTCAGACTTTTAAAGAATATGAATTTGATCTGATGGCATTACTGTTTGCACCTAACTTTTCTGGGGACTCTCACCTATTTTTTTTCCAGATTTCAGACTCTAATCCAAATCACTTTAGCAGAATAACGCAATGATCATTAACATCAAGCTGTTCAAATATTAGAGGACTCTGCTCTTAGGCTTCTCCACTGACACTAAAGTGTGTCAAAAATATGAGTTGTCTATCAGCAAAGACCACATTTCACGGTGGAAATGCCACAGATAACAACAATAATGAAACTTACTAATGAAGAATATGGGGGAAAAAAACTTGATTAATGCACAGTGATGTTTTCAGAAATGCTTTCAGAAACTAACTACTATATTTTCAAATTTTCATAGGCCAAACTACTGCATAACCTCGTGGCCTGACCCTGGAAATGCTTCCATACATGTGGTTCTTTATTCTTTCTGAATATACTTATGTAGCTTTACTTGCTGAAGTTAAAAACAGAATGAAAAAGGAATATGAATAATCTTTGAGCTAAAACATGTAGGAAGCATCTTTATGGAAATCTCAAGTTCAATGTCCAGAGTCTTTGATGCCAAAAAGGTTTATACTCTAAATAAAATTCACAGTAGAATTTTCGTAATCATTATATAAGCTTGCTTTCTTTAGTGTGTTATACAAAAAAAATTGTAACATTTTCTTGTAGAAAAGAAGTTAGTCTAGAAAAAAAATTTATTTTTTCTAGAATACAAATTGCTGTGATTTAATTACTCTATCAGGTGAGACAAATGTGTTTGATACATGTGTTAGGCAAAGATTTGGAGAGTCCATTCATGCACAGAAAATGGACACATCCCTTGAGAACAAATGCATCATTTTGTCTCATTCCTGGTTAGAAAAAAAGAAAGAAAGAAAGAAAAAAAAAAAGAATGGCTTTTGCTACGGCCTAATTAACAGAAAAGACAGCAGCAATATTACAGAAGTCCAACATTTCAGCACTTGCTCAGCTGAGGGAAACTGATGAGAAGGTACACTGCTTCTTAAAATGTAAGGAGTAGGCAAAGACAGAAAAAGAAAAAAGGACCTGATTCGAAGTCAGAATGAACAATGAATTCATCAGGCTTTAGATCAGCACAAGAAGAATGAATGAGGTGCAAATGCACACAATGCTTCAGCAGCATTCAAATCTGCGAGGGATGTGCACAGATACTACATGCAGAAATGAACACTTTTCTTCAAATAGAAAAACTTATTTTGGTATCATATTGCAATCTACTCTTCTTCTCACAAGTGAAAGAAACAAGTTATTCAACTGAACAGGGATGAGGTAGCATGAAAATATCTACATATTCTTTTTGAATGGAAAGATTTCCAGGATAAATTAATGTCACATGACATTACCAGTGCAGAGCATTAAGAACATCTTTTTAAATTGCATTTTCAAGCTGATGTTTACATACAATTTAGAATGGGAAAGTGCTTATGCAAAAGACATGCATTGCAACGGTCAAATATTTTCAAGAACTTATTTTTAGAGTAGATAAAAAATGAAGAAAAGAAATTATCTATTACTACTCAGAAATCTGCAGTAGATGTAGTTTTTCTGATTTCTTGTGTAGCAGAACTCCTTCCAGTGATCTTTGACTCTAATTTTCATGCAAAAGTTTAATTCTGATCTTATGAAAATTTTAGAATAAGAAAAAATAAGAGGTCCACAGAATTTGATATTAAGCAGTGACTAAGCAGAACTCCCAGGACAGCGTATTAGAGTTTTTCACATGAACCCATCTGCTTCCTTTATAACCTTCAGTTTATGGTTGATAGCAAATTCCTATGTTAATTTTTGCAAAGAAGTAAAGCAACTTTCTCGTAATGGACAATTAAAACATCTCCTTTCTTCCTCTAAATTAAACAGACTCTATCTTCATAAGTTCTCTTTCTTTAATCACTTGTGAATGCTAGCCAAGTATTTTACAGTCTAACAGTGGTAATAAATGTTTAATTTGCAAATTGAAGCTTAGTCTCCTATGTTTTCCAAAGTATTAATAGTATTATATATATGTATATATATACACATATATACATATGTGTATAATAAAAGATTTTTGCAAAAGAAAATACTGCAGGAAGTGTTGTGATGTGTGTTAGATCTTGGTATACTTTGTGCTTCTGAATAGTTAGCTCGAGATTCATCTTTTTGTGACAGAAATCAGCTACTCCTTCCAACGTTTTTAATTTGGTTGAGACCATTTAAGTGCAAGACAGTGTAAAAATACATGTGTTATACTCTCTCCAAGCACCATGGCTGTAAAAATAATTGCAGATGTAATTTATAGCTCAGAAAACGTCAGAGTTATATTTTCAGTGATCAGGCTCTGGAAGAATATATTATGACTGCCTCAGCCACAGCTGGGTTTGGGATCCCTTCTCTGCATTCTTTGATGTAGTATAAGCAAATCCCATGTGATAATTCTGGATCTGTTCAATCCAAGATGCACTGCAATATCCGGCTGCTCCACAGGACCTTGAATTGCCCATCAGCTCCACCAGACTAAAGTGACGCTGCCATTTAATCCAGTTTTGGTAGATGACTGTGAAAATTTCGGAACTGTAACATGCATGTTTGTGTGGCTGCTCACCTCAATATGTAACTTTAATCAATTCAAGCATCTGAAAAAGGCATTTCAGAAATTCTGACCACAAAGAAATCTAGCTGAAGGTAGGCAGCTATCTGCAAGGGTGTGCCTGTTAACGTCTGCAGCTTTCTGGGCCTCAGAGGTGGACCCAAGGCTGCAGTGGCCTGCAGGTTTTTTCCAGTCACTCGGATTTCAAAGCTCTCTCCAGAGCAGAGCAGGCACTTACAAGAACCCTCTGAAGGAACTACACTTCCAATTTAGAGACATAAGTGGTTCCTATGTCCTGGGAAACAGTAGAAAAGCTGGAACATGTTCAGCTGATGAAAACTGATGTCCTTCCTTCTAGGATAACCTGTGTATCTTCATATGATGAGAGAGTTTTTTAAAAAAATCAAAATCCTGGCAACACACCAGCATCTTTATTTTTCTGATGGGACATTAACATCACTTTCCCAGTGTTTGGATCCAGGTTCTGTAGCTAATCTGCCCAGACTGGAGGAGTTCTGGCAATGGGTCCTGGCTAGATCCTCACCTGTGGTCCCATACTGCAAGCCACCATGGGTCGCCCTGCCAGTGTGCTATTTGCCAAGGAAGGAAACTCAATAGGTCCTGAGGGCCATAAGAGGTCTGGGTCAGGCTTTATAATCCATAATCCTGTTTTATGCAGGAGAACCAACTGGGACTGACACATCATGTCCATACAGGCTGAACTTCCTCGTATCTGAGAGCACTGACACCAATCTTTCTGGGGCTGTTCGTTGTTTTCTCTCTCCCTGTGTCTGTGTTGGACTTTGAGAGCATCATACAGTCTTCTCTTTACGTCACACTCACTCTTGTGAGGAGTGGAGAGGCTGGGAGCACCATGGGAATACAAGCATCTGAGTCACATCCCTGGGCAGCTCCAGAGGAGTAAATCCCCACCCAGGCTGGTTGCACAGGCAGGCACACCTGCCCACAGCCCCCACCTGGCTGTGCAATTAACATCCAGATCTGGCAAATGGAGGCTTGGCCATGTGTCCCTACCACCCACCAAATACGTCTGCATTAAACAATTCACCCACCAGCCGCTCCCGTTTAGTATTGCAGTGAGCTGGAAACACACAGCTCCACAGCAGAGTTAACTTTGCTTAACTTAATGGAGGTTATCTTAGAGTAAAATGGGGACTGACTCCTCTTGAAGCCTGTAGGACTCAAAAACCAACTTTCAGGCTTGCCTTTCCCCTTCAGGAATACACCTTACACAGAGCATCCTGCATCCACAAAACGCATAGAAATAATAACAAGAGTTTCCTCTGAAAATGCACTTCAGGATCATTCTGTATTGACAGAGTTCAACTGGAGTATTTTTCTTTGTTTGCTGGGGAGATAGATGTATAGATACATTCAAGTGAAAAAACAAAGGAAATTTCTAACAAAACAGCAACAAGAGCTGGTTTGTTTTCTCTTGTTTTTTTTTTTTCCACTCCCTGCTAATAGATGCCTTCTGCTCATTGTAGGTGTCATTGTGCTGATATATTCTTTTCATATATTTCCACATTCCTTGAATCAATTCTAAGCAACAGGCACTGGAACTAGGTTTGTCAAAACAAAACTACCCCTTGGAGCCAGTGAAGCTTTGACATCACTCTAGGATGTGCCAAATGCACTCATTTACTCAGAGCTCATTCTTGGATACTATTCTCTCTGGGGAGCAACTATACATCAAACAAATGCTTTGTAAAAAGCTCTACTCATGGCTCTATAGCAGATTCATTTTTAATATCTGTAAGGCACAACTTCTAAAGCAGGATTTCATGTATCAATAGATTTTACTTCCAGAAGCGTTGCTATGATCATGAACCTTTCTTAACCAGCATGCACAAAGTCACGAGCAAAAAAAGCTGCAGTTGCACATAAATAACATCCTTTTCCCCTTTTCTCTGAGAGGGTTTGATTGCTGTGGTCTTACCTGCCAAAGAAAGCTAAGGAGCCTCAGTGAAGACTGTCAGATGAAATAGAAACAATTAAGAACAATTCAAGAACACTTTTAAGTCGGAGGCTGCCTCTATTTACTTGTATCAGAATCCAGACCCTGTACAGCAATTCAAGTTAATGAATGTTTCAGTGTGATGCCAGAGTGAGATCAGAGTATTAGCAAAAAAATCTGTATTAATTCTTACATGTAAAGGTAAAAATGAAGGCAAAAAATGTAAACACATGCCCCCCAGAAATCAATTTTTCAGAAGATACTTTCATTGATTTTTACTAAATAAATTTCAGTGTATACACAGTGTTCTATTAGTGTCCTTTTTTCTGAGTAAAATCTAAACTAGCTGTGTCTGGAGGTTAAGTTCTTCTTTAAGTATTTGTCACACCTGAAGCCTGAACTGACCATCACAGTTGCTCATTAATGAAGATAATATAGAAAACTATGCAGAAGGGGCAAAACTGAACAAGAATTCAAAAACCAGAATCCCCTCACTAACCTCTTCAAACTGTTTGGATGTATATAATGTATATTAGCAGTAAGCAAGTAGCAGCCAGAGGCCCCAGTGAGTTTGGAGCCCTCGCTATGCTGATTATTGTATGAACATAAACAGGAAATATTCCTTCCCTCGAAATCACTACAACAGAGACATCGGCAATGCACATCAGGGCTTGAAGGAAGCAGTGTAGAAGAAGGATGCTGAACCTGAGGGCAACTAATTGGAACAGAAGATTGTGAAATCTATTGGCTGAACATTCAGCCGCAAGCTTAAGAGATTTTTTTAACTCTATAAAACAAGTCGACAAGAGCTACAAATGAATCACTTGCAACCTGTCTACTTAAGGACTCTCATTAACCACACGTATCACAGTGAAGATGGATCTTAAGACAGAAAGGAAAGGAGACCAGGGTAATGGTTGTGTCTAATGACTTGGTTGTAAAGGCACAGAATCTAATAAAGCACAAGTTAATAAGCTCTCACTATGAGAGAGCTTAACATGACAGAAAGGTATGGTGATGACAGAATTCCTATAACCAGATTATATAAATAACATGGGTTGGTAGGGAGAGCCGTGGACAGAACTCTGCATTAAATATTAAGCACTTGCATTACCTATGCTAGAGGAACCATTGCAGCAATCAGAAAATTGTTGCATACCCTAATTTCATTGGTTAAGCTATTAGAAGAGGAAAGAAAAAGCAATAAATAAAGAGTTTAATTAAAAAATATTTATAGTGTCTGAGCTCTGGGCCCATTCCTGTGCTGCTGCTGCTCTGGTTATCTTTCTCAGTACATCAGGGGTTCTGAGCAGAGCCTACCACCCCTGAATCATCCTTTCTGACAGGCAGGAGTTGTGTGAGAGGAGATAGACTTCTCGTTACAAAGTCAATGACCTGAATTTTCTCAAGACTTCTAGTAAAAACAGAACATGATATTGAAAGTCTTTGCCTAGCTAGTAGCTAGTTACAGTTCACCATCTTTCTTAAGATGCCAACAGTGAGAAACCAATGATGGAAAATTTCTCAGGGAGAACACTTTCATCCTTTCTCCAATGCCAATTTTATCTGGGAGAAGGAGACTGTTACAGTTTGACCAAAAAAAAAAAAAAGCATAGTTGCTGGTAAAACAGAATTTTGTAGGACGTGTAAGCGAGACATCAGGATTTTAGGACAGCAATTAATAAAGTCACTTGCTATATTATTTCAGCTAATGCATCCTATGATACATTTGCTGAGATTAAAACGTTGTGTGAGTCACATTCATAAATATACAGTATAATGCCTAATGACTTTTATCACATTTCAAAGATTGAAGATTGTTTTCCTTTCTCTTGTTCTGATTAGGTCACTGATCTAACCATAGCCCAGAAAATATCTTGATTGTAAATTCCAGCCAGGTAATTAAAAAAAAAAAAAAAAAAAA
>VZRR01005152.1:1862745-1916125 GCA_013398015.1 Oreocharis arfaki | reverse complement strand
CCCTTTCCCCTTTCCCCTTTCCCCTTTCCCCTTTCTCCTTTCCCCTTTCCCCCAGCCCAAACAATAACAATGCAGTACAGAATAACCTCCAAGTCCTAACCATGACCCCTCCTGGCAACTGCAAAAATTAACCCTGTTCTGGCTGGAACCAGGACACATATATTACTTCTGGCATATCAGGAAAAAAAAAAAATCCTTTTTCCTGCTTCCTTTAAAAACTTACACACAAAAATCTTATCCTTAGTGGACCTTACTCTTTTGGGATTAAGATAATAGGACAAGAGAAAATTGAAGCAAACTGTTACCTACTGCTGTGGACTGAGTAGAAATGCATGCTGCAACTATGAAATTTCAAATATAAGACAGAATTATATAAGGAGAAAAAAAAAGTTATTCCGAAAAACTTAAGGTTTGGTAACAGATGTGTTTTTATTGTTTGCATATTCAGTCCTTTATGTTAATATACAAATATGCACTGTGTGCACATCATGTAATCAGCTCATAGGGTAAGCATTAAATTAGATCCTATTTTCACGCTCAGCACATTGATGAGCAGATGAACAAAACACATATCTCTGATCTGTAATTCTTTATTTCCAGTGGGGAGTTGTCCAGAAGTATTAAATCAAGAGCCACTGAACCATCCTATATCTATTTGTTATTGTTGAATAGATTTTATCCTTTTCCTTCTCACTTTCTTATGCTTTCTTTCTTCACCAACACTTTTCACTAGCTAACAAGTCTATGTGTGCATACGAACATAGAAATACATATTTGTATTGTATTTTTTCCAGTGACACCAGGAACCTTTGGATGATGATCTAAATAAATAATTGAAATGTGTGTTTGTGTGTTGTGCTGTCTTAATTTTCTATCCTACGCTTCTAAGAGTTGTAACAGCCTGGACATTATGAATAATCTGTTTGACAAGCAAATGGAGAATACTATAGATCTTAAAGAAAATGAGGTTTCTTCTTTTTTTTTTTCCTGTGTCTCCATCATTAATCCTTCCCTGGGTAATACTTTCCTCTTGCTAGGAAGATAAAACAAAATAAAGCAAAACATGAACCAAACCACAGGAATGCTGCTTTACCATTTGAAAGTGTTAAAATATCATAGACACTAAGATGTAAGACTATGTAACTACTTGCTGTAGAGGTAACTGAAGTGGAATCTTCTTTCTTTATATTAGTTTTGATCCACTGGCTATTTTTCCAAATAAATTAGGACTGAACATATTCAATCATGCTGGTGTGCTCTAGCTATCGTAAGCAGCAGCTGCATAACTCTTCTTAGCCACAGACAATCTCTGAGCCCTCTTCAGGGATAGTCTTAGGTAGGTTTTCAGACATAGCTCTTATATATCACTATAATGAAAGTGGCACTTTCTTTTTTACAGGGTCTGGTCTCCTGGTTGCTTCTAAATGCTCCCTTGCATCACTCAATAGAATGGAAACATTTTCTCATTCTAAGTACTTATTTTTGTCTCCAGTTAATTTTACAGCAGGAACTAACTCTATAAACAAAAATATTACAGTGATGACATTCCAAAATTTCTGCTGCAAATTTTCATCTCTACTGTCCTTCATATTTTTAATCTTTCAGGTGAAAAAATGGGTAAATTCTGATGGGAAAACATGAATAAATTTGCTGAAAGCATGTCTTTACACTGAAGGTTTTCCATTTATTTTAGAAAAAGTCCTGTTAACCACAATTTCTTACGTTGCTCTTGCTTAGAAAAGAGAATAAATTTCATAACTTGATGTCAGGAATATGGTTAGGAATAGACCCCCTATTACCTCTGTATTAAGCCCTGTTCTTTAACTGCAAGATTACTGCAGGAGTCTTTAAGAATTAATTTTGCAAAAATTCTCTTTTATACGGTCACACTGCAGCTCTTACCACAGGTTACCTTACATGTATAAGATACATAGATACATGAGCAATTTCTAGGAAGGACAGTAGAACAATATCAAAGATTGCTAAAAATCTATGATAAATAAATATAAGAGATTAATAACAATAGTGTGAATAAGCCATATTATGCAGAATAATGTTTAGGTTAGATAATGTAACTTAATTTAAGTGGGTCATGGATAGAATGTCCCACGTCTGTCAGTCTGTCAAAAATACAAACCAATTATCATAAATCAGACAAAGGCAAAATATGAAACAAAAAAACCCAAAACAAAACACAAAAAAAAATCAGTTTTGTTTCATGCTTAGTTTATTTACACATCTATTAAGAAGTTATAATCCATCTATATTCAGAAGCTTTCGGGTTTTTTCGGTGAGAAAGACGAGAAAAGGAGTCTAAATATGCAAAACCTGAAAAAAACATAGTTGCAATGAAGTTTCCCACTCATGGTCTCCAAAGCATGTATGTAGCTGTCATCATCCCAGCTCATAAAAACTGCCTACGTACAGTCACAAGTGCTCAGGGTTTACCAGGAGCCAAACAGGCAGATGGATCATTCTCTGTATATGTGTCTACACAGTTTTACTCTTGCTGCATACCACTGATCATCCTCCCTCCATCTGCAGGCTCCCTTCAACTGCATATCTGTCCTTTTTGAACTCCATAGCAAGCTGTTGCAAATAGGAGAACAGAAGTGTGGGATGATGTGGTGTACATGTACCCTGCATGCCCTTGACCCAGCTCCAACGAGCTTGACACTGGATATATGTATATGTTATCACAGAAATTTATTCTTTAGTTCATTGTAAGTCCCAGCACGTACATCCACCACACTGCCTGCATTTTGGTATGCCCCGAAATTCAGCTTTGGAATGTGACAATTGGCATGCTGATAAGAAAACTTGGTTGGAATATATGGATGTAACAATATCCATGTTAGGTCAAACCAACTACGGTCTACTCCAGTAAATAGATTCTAACAATGGACGAAAGTCTGGAGGACATGATATCAACAAACAGCAACAATCTGTATCTCTCCTTATCATTCTCCTCTCCTCCAGGTACTTCCGTTTCAGAGATCTGCTGAGCCAGATGAGGGGCATTTGTGTTTGGTAAACCTTGATAGGTTTCTTCTGCATAAGCTTGTCCAGTCTCCCCTTAAGTCCACAAAGATGTTTTACATGACAATGTTTTACATTCCTCAGCAAGAATTTGTTCCTGTCTTGTGAATTGTATAATCAATTATCAACGATCAACTCTCCTCTTGAAAAAAAGGTGAGTTCTGTGAGTTTCATTTGACTGTCTCTTGTTCTTCAACTAGAAGAGACTGTGAACAGTTTAATCTCCACCCACTGTCTTCATATCACTCAAGAGTTTTTTTAAATTTCTGTCACATCCTTCCCCCATTTTCCAGACAGAAAACTTGCAGTTCACACAAGGGTTCCTTGTATGAAAGCTGTTACAGACAGTTGATCGTTCTTGCCACCTTTCTCTGCATTTTTTCTAGTTCTCCTTCATGAATTTGAGATGAGACGCTCAGGACTGCATAGAAATTTCCAGGACACATCTTAATCCATGACTTTATATGGTGGGAAAGATCTCTGTTTTGCTCTTACTTTCTTTCTAATTCCTAACATTCGCTTTATAATGGCTACTGAGCACCAGCTGACATTTCAGGGCAAATCTCTTTCTCAGCAACAAAAAATTTCTCCTAACTGGAAACACTTATCTCAGTGCACTTTGTATGCGAAAGTAGAATTCTTTCCTTCTTCTCATCCTTTTACATTTAACTATGCTGAATTTCATCTGCCTTTTTTTTTTTTCTCTTTCACTTCTCTCATAAAAACCCTCTGCAATGTTTTCTATTCAGACCTCATCCTACCTTGAACAATTTAGTATCATCACCCAACTTTCTTACATGGTTGCTCAGCCTGTTATGCAGGTCACTGATAACCATATTAAGCAGAACAATCCTCTACACATATTCCTGTGGAATTCTCCTGTCATCTCCCTTCATTGGGAGAATTGACTAATCACTCCTACTCTCTGCTTCCTGTTTTATAACCAATTATTTATCTAATTAATGACCTTTCTATCTCTTATGTATGGCTGCTTAATATCTAAATCCAAATAGATTATATCAATCCAATCCACTTTGTCCATATGCTTGCTAACCCTTTCAAAACCTCCAATAAATTTTCAAGACAGTAGTTCCCTTTGCAAAAGCCATGCTGACTTTTCCAAGGTAAAGTGCATCTATTCATATCTGCACTAATTCCATTCTTAATTATAGTTTCTCCTAATTTTCCTCCAGTAGACACCAGGTTTACAAGCCAGCACATCTGCAAATGTTGTGCAGGTATTTTTTTTTTTTTAACTGGTGTTTTGTTTGCCATCCCCCAGTTTTCAGCAAAGCAGTTTTAAATTAAAGCTTAGATATCAGTGTTATTAATTCAGCTACTTATCTCTGAGTTTCTTTGGAAAGCCTAAACATTCCATGCTTCTCTCAGGTTGGCTCTCTTCACTTTGACAGTTAATTCCATAATCTCCGCTTGTGTCTTAAATGTATCTTCTGGAAATTCTCTGCAAAGAAGAGAGAGAATGAAGAATTTTGCATGCAGATAGAAGAGTCAAGACAGTTGATTCCATCCAAGAAGAAGGAAGCTTATAAATTCTGTACAGTCCTCTGAAAAGCAGAAAGCTCAAAGGTGCTTAATTTCCATTTTTAGACAGAAAGCCAAGACATTTAGCTTTTCTTTTTAGTTTAGATACTTACTGGGGCTGCAAGAATGTAACCACAGTCTTTCCAAGCAATTACAATATCTACATATAACATGGTTAAGATTTTTTTTCCTTATGGATTTTTGGGCATTTCAAGCCTAAGAGATGATCTATCTGCTTGTCTTCGCCTTCTGTAGTTACCAGCTATATAAGCAGTTTTAACTAGATGAGGAACATTCTCATACCTAGAGCTTGCTTTTAACATCCCCTCATTCTTTAAAATAGGTTATCTTAAAATACTGCTGCTAATTTCTGCCTGTTCCCCTTATGCAGCTGAACATAGTACAGCCTTATGCAAGCAACAAGTAACTCTAGAAAATGAAAAATTACTGTGGAAATAATAAAGACTTGATAATTTATAATATATGGCAATGCTGTTAATATGGAAAAATGATATCATGCACATGCAGGCTACAGAAGTACCTCTTAACCTTCCTGCAGTAACTACTTGCACAGTCTTCTGCCATGAAAGAGGTTGGTTTAAGGTAGTGTCTGACACTGCATTTGTAGGGGGATAAGTGCTCAGCCAGTCAGGTATTGCAGCTCAGCTGAGATAACTTAATTTATTAAATTGCAGTAAACACTTACTTATATTTCTATGATTTGAACTAGGAAAACTGTGTCTCTGATGAAAAGAATATAGTTTGTGACTGTTTCTTCTCCAAGCTGTAATACACCAGAAAATGAGCAAAGGCTTATTCTCTTAAGGAGAGACTGCTTGGTCAGCAGATGTTCTGCAAAGTGGAAGATGGACAATATATGGTGTAAGACCATGTGTTCTTACAGCAGTCATCTTGTTATTGCAGAGCCTTATGCACTCTGCATTCTCTTCTCATTATAATCTTTATCCCATTCCACTATGAACTCATTAGGCTCTCTAAGTATGACAAGCTGTCCAGTTTGCATCTCTCAGGTATTTGGATATTTGCTAATAACCATCTTTTTTTATTTCACATCCGTAAGTCAGCATAAGTAAAGTATGACTTCAGCCATCTTGTATGCCATAGTAATTTGGCCACTGGCAATGTGCGGATTTTTATCATCTGGCCAAAACAACACACTGTTTTAAACACATTTTTCTAAACATTGCTAATCTACGCTTTCAGTTAAACCCCATGCAGTTAAAATTGTGTCTTATTTTGAATAACGCAATTGTAACCTCTTGAGCTTTATAGTCTCATGAACTTCATAAAATTGAATTGAAAATTGCATATTGTGTATTTTCATAAATTAGGATGGCCTTACCTCTGTATTTCTATGTTAATATGCACATTCTGGAAATTCAGGAGGTTTTTTTCAGCTTCTGAAAGGGACTCATAAAGAAGAAAACATGGTTTTCTGTTTGCATCGTGATTTCAAAATCTAGAGATACTGTTCTAGCAACCTGGTCTAGTGGAAGATGTCCCTGGGGGGACATAAGAGGGGGCTTGGAATTAGATGATTTTTAAGGCCCCTTCTGACACAAACCATTCTATGATTCTATGAACTTGCAACAACTGAAAACATTTTGAAAACACAATAAATACCAAGCATGTTATCTTCCAGGTTTTTCTCTTTTTTTTATTGTTAACTGAGAGATGTGTTAGACTACTTATTTTAAGGTGTGAAAATAAAGCTGTGTACCTTGGTACCTTGATAAAGTGCGTCTTTAAGATCCCCTGCTGGTAAGGGTTATGAAAAAAAATGTTGCCTAATTCCAACAGTAAAGTAGAAACCAAAATATATTCTGTAGAAGATATTTGGAATTATGATTTGTAAATATTGATAGAAGACTTGTGAACTTGTTTCCTCTAATCCATCTATCTTGGTCCATGGAAGTAGGGGAATAACTGCTGAGTAAAACCAAAAATTTAAGAAAGAAGGATCATAATTGTATCTAAGCTGCAATTTAGTCATTAAGTAACAGTACAACTGCATTAATCAAATTTATAAAATTTAGATAAAATGCCTAATTAACTTGAGAAAAGTAATTTAGTTTCGTTTATAATCAAACAAAGATCACTTTTCAGCACTCAAATTTTTTTTTGGTATAATTATTTTTGCTTAAGCATCATGTGAATTGCTGAGGTGGAATTGCTGATTATCTAATTTGATATTGATTACATTGCTGTATTGTTTATTTTTACTTAAATATAAGCAATGTCATGTTACTGATGATAGTGACAATTTATGTAATATTACTCTTGTTCAAATGTTTTCAAACAAATATAAAATACTGAGATAATTTTATGTATGTCAGTAACCTTCCTGTAAGCTAATGGACTTAGCTGCTTTAGTAACCTGTAAAGACTGATTGGTCTTTGTGTCTCCTATATCAAACACAAGATTTTAAAATTTAGTTTTAGTCAATAATTTTCTTGGTTTTGTTATAGTGTCTCAAGAAGATACGTTATGTATTTTTTGACTGAAGAAGTAAGATCTAGACACAGTGTCTAGATATTAATTACAGAACTAGAAAGTATGTGATGTTTTGTTAGAAATTAATGATGTCCAAATTAAACAGAATGTTGCATTTCCTGCTTTTAAAGTACCTGGTTACTGCACTATGACAGTTCAGCTTGCTAGGAGGATCCACCATTAGTCATTAAAAAAAATTCCTCAGTACCAGACTTAGTGAAAGTGTCGGATCCTTAGTTTTTTCTCCCTAAGGCCTAAACACAGTACAGAGAGCTTCAAAGTGTGCAAAACGGTGCAGAAGATCTCTGTGAACAAATAGAACAGAGGTTTTCTGTGTTCTCTGCTAATTCTGCTTGTGCAGTTTAGGAATAGCAATGCCTAAACTGGCTGGTGTATTGTCCTGGCAATTTCAGCAGCACTTAGGCACACTTGTGGCTATAGATTAATCACTTCTGTCCATCAAACATTCCAGACAGTGTGTCTTTAAAGAAAGACTGATGCAGCACCATGCTACTGAGATCTCTGGTTATTTCAGCCACAGTAACGGTTCTGTTAATCATCTACATAGCAGTATCATAAGAATGAAAAACCCAAGAGAAAGACAGCTAATCCAATAATCTCCACAATTTTACCATGATCAAATTCGTATCACGCACTTCAGGAAATGCACCAGCTAACATGCTAAAGACCCTTGTGATAACTTCTCTTTTTCTTAATAACAAACTGGAATTTCACCTAGAGTCATGCAAGATAGTTTGTGAAACATAATTCACCCCAAGAGTCATACCCAAAAGGGTGCCTGTTATACTACAGATTGTTGATTAAATCACTGACTTTTGAAAAGGAATCATGAGCCATCCCTAAATCATGGTTTTTTATCCAATAACTGACTAATGTGAAACATATAAAAGGCCTGGAACAAGGTGCTGGGTAGCAGAACAGGTATTCCTTCAGCTCCCTTTCTTGTCAAGCACCCTATCTTTTCAATGGGGAGTTGAAGCTGAAATGTCATGTAAGGAAAATTGAAAGCACGGCTCCAGCTCTGTGGGGATCTCTAATCAATTGACAAAAGGAGCATCATATTCAGACTTCAAGAAAATGCTATGACTGTTGCTTCTGTGTTTCGTGCTAGGTTTGATAGTGCCAGCACTGAAAGAGCATTCTGCACACAACTAAAGCCTTAGGCCTTTCAGAGAAATTCCTCTTGTGGTTCATAACTAAGGTGGGAAACAGAATTGTTAAGAAAAATTAAGTTGAAATACATTCCGCAAACAAAATAGGAACATTTTAAATCAACTTCAGATTTCTGGAGTGTCTGCTCTGATTCTGCACTGCAATCAGAATATACACTTTGTGCCTCTCTGGACCAGTAACCTGATCGCATGACAGACAGGTGCAGGATCTGCAGTCAGATTAATAACCAAACTTGTCCTTAATACATCACCCAACGACATCAGCAAAAGACAGGGATATGGCGGTTGCAGCCAGGGAAAAGGATTTTTTCCCCCCAATAATAAAGGAGAAAGGCTGTCAAACCATGGTGCTTCAGCAGAATGATGTCTATGGCAGACAAGGTAAAGACTCAAAGACCTGGTTTTTATTTTGCAAACGCACAACAAAAAAACCCACCAAAAAAAAAAGACAAAGCCAAGATGAAAAAGGCACTCAGAGTTCAATAGGAAACCTTTCAGCAGCTCTTGAGCCAGTCAATATTCCTATGCTACATGTTTTCTTTTGCATCCCATGTGTACTAATGACAGATTAATGAGCCACATAGGTAGAAGTGGGAGTTTGAAAGCCAGTTAGATGCTGTGAATTTTCCCAAACGTGTCAAAATAAGAAAAGTGACTGTGCTAAATAACTCAGTGCTGATACACTGGAGAAAATGAGTGCTTAATAAAATTCGGTGCTTTTATTTGCCTTCTTGAGGCATGGAGATGTAGCTTCTCCATGCTGAGAAGCATAGAAGTACACACACAACACAGACAAGAATATATAAATCTTCAAAATCAGTATTTCATTTAAACTTCCAGCCATCTGCTTAAGAAAGAATATTGAAAAATACGTCATACTAATATGAGTCCCAGAGGGTTTTTCTCATTATTTTTTGTTAAAGTAGTGTTTCGAAGACATGGATGGAACCTTCATGGATGGCTCATTTTAATAGTTATTCGTATGTAGAAAATCTTCGAAAACTGAAAATAAGTACCCATCCAAAGTGGACACTTCTAGCTAAGCATCTCAAGTCCGTGCTTCTCTAGTACTCATCTCTGGAAAGAAATTTTGTGTATCAAATGCTTTGGCATTATGATTGACCTACGGCCTTCCTGGCTTACTGACAGTAACCCTGCAGAGGTAGAAAAGGAAAGATGTGGAAGCAAATAATATTTGGCAGCCCATTTCTAGCTAATGACAATTTTAGTTTTGGCCTGAAGTGCAAAAGCGGAACTGGCAAGAGATTTTGAGTGAAGATGCAGGAAAACAAGATTTATTTCAGATTTTGTGAAATTGTAGACTTCTAGCAATGTCTTTGGAAGAAAAATAGAAAAATCTTGTTTGAAGTCCCCCAAATAATTTTTCAGAAGCACTTTACTGATCTGTGTTCTTATATCTGCTCAGTACAGATAGCTGTCTTTGCCAGAGAAAAATTTTCTGTTATTTGGATGGGGACTGATTCCAGTTCAGTGACAATAACACTGCAGAAAACCTAGCTGTTATGGTTCAACTTTCCATAAGTACAGCATAGACGGAAATTTGCTCTTGATCCTCATAGCACTAGAAGTTCCCATGACACTGTCCTTTTGAAAGACAGGAAAAAAGGTACTCGAAAGACAGAAAAGTCAAACCACTCACTTTCCATATAAAGGTGAACAGACTAACCCATTACTCAGACAGTACAAACGTGTATTCTATTTAGCCATGGTTCATGCTTTTAACAATCACCTGCTTATAAAAAGCATTTAGCAAATTTGGGGGAATTTCGTTAGAAACAACAACATGGATATCTCTTCAATATTAACACATTGCGGGGTGGAAATGTTCCAAAGGTAGCCCTGAACCTCAGCAGGGTGGATTGGAGAAGGAGTGATAAGATCCCACACTTCAATTTTAATTACTAGGAAATCAAAGTTGTACATCAGAAGTGGGATTTTTCTCTCTAAATCAAAAGGACAGCAGCAAATCCATTGGCTTTGTGCTAGACAAGGAAAAGACCTCCCCTGTGGAATGCATGATCTAAGAATACATCTGAAAATAACCATGACAGCAGCAGAAAAAAAACTCACATCTGTGAGCTTGCAGCTTCCTCCTGTACTGACTTGGTGAAAGGTGAAAAGGAGGCACACAGAATATTTCCAACAAGCTGTCCATGTATTTTGCAGGTCGATGCCATCTTCGGTATTGAATCCAATGCTGTGAGTTTGCTGACCTTCCAAAAGGAGAAAAAAGAGTATGTAATTTATAATGACTGTTGACTTTTTACTACAGGAAGTGTCCTCACTTATGATATCATTTAACTGAGTCACTATTTTAAAAGAAAGTTCTTAGATCAGAAGCTTGATTTTTTCATTATTTAGAAAAAAAAAAAACCAAAACCAACCCACCTTTCTCAGACAAACTCATAATAAAGCAAGCAATAGATTTATGATTTATTTCTAATATGTCTTAATGTTAGGAAGAATGAAGAGATATAACAGTCTTAAAAACCAACAGTAAATATGATCTTAAAACTAATAAAAGGAAATATAACGTGAGCCAACCACTGTAAATATCACATATATTTATCTGCAAAGCTTTGCTATCATTCAGTTTCTGAACAGTACCAGACAAATAAAACCAAGTATTCTTGATTGTCAGTGGTCCCTATGCTGAAGAAATATCACTTATTATTGACATAAAAATCATGATTTCATTCATATTGACCCTTCCCTGAATAAAATGCTTTTGAATGGAAATTTTCTTGGTTTCACTTTGATTTTTTTTTCCAGGTTATACCAAATGCATTCACATTTCTGAAGGCAATTCAGTGCTGTCTAATGTTGGCTTCTCCATTGGAAAAATGACACAATCTCTTAAAAAAAAAAAAAAACTTGTAATAGTTAAGGATTTTTAAAAATTGCAGTTATAAGTTTCAAAGGCATTATGCAGGCACTTTCTGTAGATTGGAAAGCTCTGTAGCCAGGGAGTCCAGCTTAGAAAGGTACCACACACCCCTGAGTGCATCTGCCTTCATCCCAACGGAGAATCATTTCCCATAATATTAGAAGCATTTTACTGATAGGCCACGTATGCCATTAGCATCTCTTTAGGAACACCTTACATGAAAGTATGCAAGATTTGAACCTTGAGTGCTGTGTTTTGGGTACCTCACTTCAAAAAGTAGATTGAAATGCTGGAGCATTTCTAGAGAAAGGCAAAGAAGCTGGGAAAGCATCTAGAAAACATGTCCTATGAGGAACAGTCGAGGAATCAGGGCTTTAGTCTGGAGAAGAGGAAAGTCGGGGGGGACCTCATTGCTCTCTACAACTACCTTAACGGAGGCTGCAGTGAGTTGGGGTCAGCCACATCTGCCACATCTGAAGTGAAAGGACGAGTGGAAATGGCCTTCAATTATGCTAGCAGAGGTTCAGATTAAATATTAGGAAAAAAAAAAAAACCACTGAAAGAGTGGCTAGGCACTGGAATAAGTTGCCCAGGGAGGTGGCGGAGTCACCATCTCTGGAAGTGTTCACGAGGTGTCTGGGTGTGGCACCTGGGGATATGTTTTTGGGGGTAATTATGGTGGTGCTGGGTTGATGGTTGGACTAGATGATCTTGAAGGTCTCTTCCGAACTTGACGATTTTCTGATTATGTGATTCTGTGTTTATTTTTTGACCACTGCTGTAGACTCTTGAATATACCACTTTTTTTGTGTCCAGACTTGATCTCTGTCACCTAGCATCTACCTGGAGTGCCTCAGTCCTCCCTTGCCTTTTTTCACATCATCCACCTGGCTCACAATTGTTTTTTCATTGATTTTTCATTGATTAGATGATCTTGAAGGTCTCTTCCAATGTTGATGATTCTCTGATTCTGTAAAGGTGATTAAAGTATGTCTCTCCAGAAGGAAGCATCAAAATGCTTACCAAGTCAGGAGTATACAAAGTAATTATCATCCAGTAATGACTTTAAAATTAAGAAAATATGTTGCATTTTTGAACCTCGGGCTAAGTTTAATTATTCATTGTCTGAGACTGAATCTGAAGAAGTCTCCAACATTGATACAGACATTTAAAATATTTTGCTAGAGGCTAATTTTTAAATAACTGACTGACTAATTAGTAACATCAAAGTGTGGAACTCTGCATCACCTTTGGTATCCACCTATTGCCATAAATAAAACTTCTCATATGCTGTGGCAGTATCTTCAGTGCTGAGTCTCTCTTGACCACTTTTTGAGCAAAGGGAAAAGATAGTTTTCAAAGCTGAAATTCTGTATAGAAGGATGCAGCAGATGTGGTCTTCAGATTGCCTAAATCTCCGCAATTAAATTGTTGTCTTCTTTCACTAGTCTGAGCATGAGAAAATGTTATTCTGCTCCAACCCTAGTCCTTGGCAACATATGGAAATTCTCTTAAGGAAAAAGGACGTGAATAGACAATTTCTGGCACCATCTTCTCTACTCCAAACACCTTCTGTCATCACCTCATCTCACCTCTTTTCTAGGATTTTTTTTTGTTCTCCCTGCCTCCGTTTATCTTTACTGTTGTCATAAGTGATTTTCTCTTGGAAGACTGTATTTGACTTCTCTGCTCTGCCAACTCTTTCTGCTAAAGCAAAAAGAAATCATCAAAAAGTCAGGGTCAAACAAAGCAAAACAATCTATAGTCAGTGCTTCAGCATGTCTGAAAAATAGGAATGACTCCACATTTTTTATTCCTACTAGGCTGTTCAATCTGCAGTGCCCCTGTGCTATACAGATAGCATAAAAGGGAATCTCCCTTCCTGCTCTAGGTCTCTCAAACTTTTTCATTCTTTCTACCAGGGACAGAAGAAAGGACAGCCTAGAGGAGAAAGACAACATTCTGTCTTTTTTGGGGATTTCTTTGGCAGTTTAAAAATCTGTCTGCCAGACTTTATGTAAAGGCCTTCAATCCGCTAAGTTCTTCCTTGCATGATTGGGAGAGAAAGAAAAGCCTGTCAGTCAAATGACCCCTACCCCACACTGGCATAACATCTTCTAGTTGTAAGAAAATAGCATTATATTAGTTAAATTAAAAAAACAAAACACCCTGCCTCAAAAAAAAACCCAGAAAAAAACAAGGGAGATGCTTGTCATTCAGGCCCTGATAACACCACTACTAAAACTCATTTATTTGTCAGCAAAATGCAAGAGAAGAATGCAATTTAAAATCTTCATTACACCACAAAGCCAGACTAAACTCAGCATGGGAAAGGGTTTAAGACTATCTATATCTTATGCTGAATTCAGCGATGTATATAATTAAAATAACTAATTAGCATAACTAAACATTCCAAGGATTTCCAACACCCCTATTAACTTGGTATATGAGTATATCACTATCTTAAATGTATTTTCTTCCCAGTAGCACTGTCAGGATAGCAAGGTATTATTAATTCCACACTTGGGAACTGAAGCTCAGAGTGCTTGGATGGTGCTTTGACATTCAAGCATGGCAAGATCCATGGGTAATTAGGACACATGGCCTATAAAAATGTCATGAAACTTCCAGGTTCAAATTCACATCTCTGCCAGCCTCCGAACACCAGCTCAGATAGAGCCAGTCTGGTACTTCTGTGAGGTCTTGCTCTGCACAGGTTTAGTGGCACCACAAAATTCACACAAAAATAGGGAACTGAACTGGGGCTATGAAAATGAGAGAGTCAATACCCTCAGTGTCGGGCCACCATTTCTTTTTAGGTGTTTAATTACGCCAAGGACATATAACAAAAGGCAGAAGCTTTGGAGCTGATCTTTGGGCTCATCACTGCTTAAGAGGAATAGGAATGACACAGCAGGAGTATGCAACAGAAACGCTACCTCCTTTATAAAACTAACATAGAAATAGCATAAAACTTTAAATAGAATTTCTCAGTTAACCCTTGCTCTATGTAATCTCCATGTCATTTATAGAAGTAAGAATGAAAAAACAGATGGACCAGAGTAATGGCATTTTGTACCCACTTTACAGCAGTGTGACTGACAAAATGAGACAGAAGGAGAAAGCAAATTAGACCCCCCACATGTGTTACATTGTTTTCTATATTTGAATGCTAATCGCTTTCGCATTTATTTGGTTCACAATGAACAGGCACATAAAATACCCTGCCTGCCCTACACAGTCACTTATATTCAAAAAATGGTGTGTAGACATTGTCAGTGAAATTTGGGCCACATCATTTTATTGATTTTCCAGCAATCTAGCAAAATCAATGGACAACCCTGCTTAGTAATCAATGGTATTATCTGACCATTAGCTGGTATTAGGAGATCCAAACATCTGATAGACGTAGCTAATAGCATGCACGCCTCTAAAGCTGTGCAGGTCAAACCACAAAAGTGATGGCAACTTTATATCATATGGAAAAGCTGCTAATGGAAAAGAAAATAACAGCAGGAGAAAATGTTGCTATCACATCATTTCTTAAAGAAGGCAAACCACCAGAAAGCAAGTTATCAGGGCTTTCTGTAGAGAGTAAGCACTCCCAAATTTGAGAGGGACATGGACCTGTTTAAACGAGTCCAGAAGAGGGTCATGAAGATGAGGGCTGGAGTACCATTTCTACGAGGACAGGATGAGACACTTGGGGCTGTTCAGCCTGGGAAAGGCTCCAGGGAGAGCTCATAGCACCTCCTGGTACCTAAAGATGGCTACAAGAGAGATGGATAGTGAGTTTTTACAAAGTCATGGAGTGATGGGACAAGGAGCAATTGCTTTAAATGGAAAGAGAGTAGGTTTAGATTAGGCATTAGGAAGAAATTCTTCACTGTGAGAGTGGTAAGACAATGAAACAGGTTGCCCAGAATTGTGGATGCTCCATCCATGGAAGTGTTCAATGCCAGGCTGGATGGGGCTTTGAGGAACTTGGTCTAGTGGAAGGTGTCCCTGCCCATGACAGCAGGGTTAGAATTGGGTGATTTTTAAGGTCTCTTTCAATTCAAACCACTCTGTAATACCATGATATTACACAGTCACACAAAATTCTGCAGCATGTCAGATTAGCAGTTGCTGTTGAGAATCTTACCCATTTCTGTCAGCAACAGGAACATGTGGGCAAAACCTTGAACCCATTCGTTAAGTCACAAAATTGATTTCATGACTTTTTACTTCTGGTTAGTACTAAGAAAAAGAGCTAACAGGGTTCAATAACCCTAAAACCAGAGCCGCTTCACCAGACGGACTTTGAAGTCACACCTTACATTGTCAAATGTATGTGTTTTCAGGATGTGTGATATTTTTAGCCATGCTGCTTCCCTTTATCTGTGCTGAGTTTTGAATTGTTCAGATACCATTTGATCAAGCTAAAAAAAAAAAAAAAAAAGGGAAAAAAGTGCATATGTGTGCTACAGTAACTTGAAGTAGAAACACAGATAATTTCACTTGCCTCAAAGATAGTGACTTCCTGCACAACATCTCAGATTTAATGCTCAGTAGGACAAGAGATCATGAGGTGCTCTCTAAACCAGTTAGATACCTGCTGAAACTGAAGCAACATTTTTAAAGCTATCTCATCTAACTTTATTTTATATTCTATTAATTTCTGTGTGGATATGGCTGGGTGTCCCTACAACACTGGTATCAGTGTCCATGTCAGTATAATTGCTCTTTTGGGCAGAATTTTACTTAATGCCTTCTGGGTTTTTTTTATTCATTAATGCTATTTACTGCCATGCCAACATCTTTGGGTACCCCTAGTCCCACCGGAATTTTAAAATGGGGGGGCCTAGCTCAATGGAACCAGGCAATGAGCTGATATGATAATTGCCAATATGAGGTGGGAGAGCTGTAAGACTCATCCTTGGTTTATCCCCAAAAATTCAGCAGTACATGGAAGAAAATTAAAAACGCTTTTGGGGAACTTTATTTCTGCCTTCGGCCATGCACTGATCCATTAATTACTGACAGTCCAAAGAGATGCATGGAAAATATATCTGAATTCATAAATTAGATCTCTCCCAGCCAGCACACAATCAGAAAAAAAATTCAAGGGATCTGGATCTCATCTTGTACAGCACATAACAAAATGATAGCAACATGAAAGTTGTTCTGAGTAGCAGTTTAGCAAACAAGTAATACCAGGGAGATCAGGAACAAATTCTTGGTTTATTTGCTTTCTATCTCCTTGAAGAGTCCCAGGAGTACTGGTCTGGAGGTGTGCTACTTTGAATCTGGCTTTTTACGTATAATTACGTACTCACTGGATCTAGGCCTCCAAGGTAACAGCTCTAACATTCTCAGTCTTTGCTCCAACAAATAATTATTTCCCTAGTAATAATTATATTATACAAAGTGGAAGAGATTTTCTGAAATGAAATATTATATCTCCATTTGGTCAAAACTACAAAAGATAAAAAGGGTAAAAGGAAAAAAAAGTCCTCTAGACATGAAATCTCCTTCTCTGCAGTTTAATTTTCCTGGCACATGCATACAGTCCTTCAAGAGTCCAAGTAAGTCTGGGAGAAACAGAGTGTTTAACTTTCATGTCCACTGAAAATTTATAACTTTTTCCATTCATATAACTGTATTTAATATGCAGTCTTTTCTCCAAATGAGTAAATATCACTTGATACATCTGAATAAATGGCAGGTATGTTCTGCTCATTAACTGAACTGTGCATGTTAGAGACCAGTTAATGAATCTGAGAACTGTGTCTGCTCAGCATCTCATCAATTCTTTGCATAAAAGACCAGTGTAGGAGTTTCATTGATGTCTCTATAACGGCTTTTTAATTAGCAATTATGGTACTTTCCCATGATTTTTCAAAAGTTAATACAAATAGTGCAAAATGTTTTCAGCAAAGAATAACAGTGCTTTAGAAAGAAAATCCGCTTGTGCTATAAATATGGTCCAAAGAAATGACTGTCAGCAGGCTTATTTTCTACAGGAGAGATGATGACAGCTATATTCACTCCAAGGAGACTGAACCAATAGAGAACTCTGCTGGGACTTTTTCTCTCAAACTCCCTTTTGATGCTTGTCTTTTTCTGACACCCTTTTGGAGTCCATCAGACCGCTACAGACAATTATTAATGGATATCATGTGCTTTGCGCACTGAGGAGACTTAAAATGCCTGCTACAGATTTGTAAAGCAAATCTGCTGTGTGCGAGGGGTGAGGGAATATAGCTTTAACAGTGACTCAGTTAGCCCTTCTTTGAATTAGTGCTCATGAGAGCTGAAAATTAACAGAAACACATGTGCAGAGCCTTCTTTGAACACGTGAGCAAGCTTGGCAACTGGTAATTTTAGCCTCTGAAACACAGGGTTGATGGCCTTTACATAATTGGGCCCATGAGACAAACTGCAGAATGTAGTTTGAAGCTCTTCCTCTGGGATTAAAGAAAATAACCACCCTGAAAGACTTACCCACAGCAAAAAAAAAAAAAAATATATATATATACACAAGTCCAGCCTAAATATTTCCTAATTTAGTTTTCTGAAAAATATTAGAGAACTTTGGAAATAAATAACATAAAGAAAAAAATAGCCACACTGCTAAATTTCAGGGATATTTCCCTTTATTTTAAGTAGAGTTTTGACCAATCTGATACATGAAGAGACTAATCTGACAGCTTGCATTTGCCTCAATGGTTTCATTAGTTCCTTCATGTTCACCAGTACATAACCAGAACTGTACCATGAACAGCAAGGGAAGGAGGTGCCATCAAAACCCACCTCGATGGGACATGTTTACTGGTAAAACAATAGCAAGAAGCCACTAGTGTGCAATGAGCCGTAGATTTGATTGCTAAAAACCCTTACTGTTGAAAAGCAGCGCTGTCAATGGCATAACCCTTACAGTGTTCCTAAAAAGTAGTATGGAAGAAATTGCCATGGTCAAGGAGGGGAGAAGAATTCTGCCATGTGGACACATGTCATGTTGTGTTACTTTACAAAAGGTTGACATGACAGGATCTGGCCTGTGTGCTTTATTACAACTGTTTTAACTAAAACATTAAAAAGGGAATAAAAGTTACAGCAGACAGAGACACCTACATTCCAATTGGAGGAAGACGCGTCAGTGGTGCCAACAACATCTATTAGGTATTACCTGTTAGCGCCTTACACTCCTATCTGTCTTCAGCTTAAGAGATTCAAATGCATGTAATTTGCATCCCTCAAGATGCCTTCGGTACCATATGGCTGCAGTGCGTCACCTTCCACCCCTCCTGCTGAAATTCGACCTACTGACTAACAAAGGATGTAAGATACATAGGAACAGAATGGAAAAAATAAAGAAGAAAAAGAAAAGAAAAACCCCATCCTCTGCAGATGGCCTAGTGTAACCTTTAGGCCAGCAGGAGAGTCCTGAACTGTGGTAAATGCTCCTATCACTGTTTATACATTTTATATTAGGCAGTCATTTGTAAAAGCAAAATTAATTCTGCGAGCAAGTATCTGGAATTCAGTCTTCCTGTCACCTCCTTGATGAATATCTTAGCAATTAGGCAGGTTTATTTTTAAAATTATTCCAATCCCTGACTTAGCTGGAGTAGAATGCTTTGTGTACAATGTACTCCTGCAATGTTCTTCTGGCCAAACAGGAGTTATCAGTCTTTAGTCATTAATCAAATTACTCATTTCATATTGCGAGGTATTAACTCTGTCAATTCACTTCTCACACTTCTTTCTCTACCAGGCAACTAATCAAAATCAAGGCTCCTTTTATGGTCCCAGACATTTCTTGGAACACCACAGGTGCTGTAATAAGTAGAGCTGCCTAACTGTTCCTAACTGTTTTGATGATGGACTTTTATAGCAAATTACTGAAGTGAAAGGTTGCTAAGCTGTTAAGTTAAGGAAGAAGACATACAGCATTAGGGAAAAAATATTCAAAACATTGGCAACGTTATGAAGAAAAATCTAGCAGTTCACTGTGTGTCCATTAAGATGATGGCATCGGCTATATGCATTTTTGTCTATGCTTTTCGTTCTGTTTAAATATTTTTCTCAACATGTCCTTGCATTCAAGCTAAAATGAAAATTTTTTACAGGCAATCTCATTCTACCTGCCAAATGACAGATCACTGAAAAGATGTTCTAATACAAAGTGGCCTCTTTCACCGACCCCTTCTCTCCAGTCCACTTAAGAAATTATGTTCTTCCTTCTCCCTGCAATGCCCTTCTTTTAATACCGTTCCTTTTTTTTTCTGTAATGTTTCTCCTTTGTTCATCTGTGGTGGTTCTGAATGCTAATGAGTCCACTTCTGATTTAGCATTTTGTGAGGTCAGTTTGTGAAGAGACTAGAGCAGACATTGTATCTTGAATCCCAGCTTAATTAAAGAAGTCTTGAACAAGGACTCAAGGTCGCTTATTGGGGCAGAGAAAGAAAAGAAAATATTGGTTCAAAAACTTACAACCAGAAAATGAAATTAGGCTGAAGGTGTCAAAAATGTTGCAGACAGCTCAGAGATCCTATAACTTAGGGAGACTAATTTCAGTGTTCATTAGTGCTTGCAAGGTACATCTAGATGGTGGTGATAGGGGAGTACCTATGAGCAGATGTTTCCAAACATTGCCTAAATGGATGCTGGTTCAGAGTCACAACTAATTTCTTTGCATTTCATAAAATATTTATTTCTTTCTCAGTATAATAATACCTAAAGGAGCCTACACTTTAGCATAGAAACAGTATTACCATAGAAATAGTACTACCATAAGAACTACATATGTGTAGAAGTGGGCCTTTCTGCATGCACAAGGAAATCTCTGTCTAGGCCAAGCTGGGTGGTATGAAAGGAAAGCATATGTTTTTTTTCATCTTTTAGTTCTAGGGCTGTAGATGAATTGACTGCAGAATATAAGGTAGAGAGAAGTAAAAAATAACTGTAAGGTCTAGAGTGGGTGAAATGTCTCCTCTAAAAAAAAACTTTGTGTCCAGTGTCAGCTTCAGAGGCTTTAGAGCTCTGTTTTCCATACTTATTTACTGTGTTCTGGTGAGAATGACCTCACATCTCAACTAGCATAGCTTGGAAGGTAGAAGTTTTTTCTTCTTTATAACTGGATAAAAAGAGGAATGTTCTTACAGTGAATATAATTCTATCACAGACAACAAAACATCCTCAAAATTCTCCAAATCTACCGACCAACCAAATAAAAAAACTCCCAAACCCCTAAGCTTTAAGAGAAACCATAATTTTAAAGTTTTGACAAAGAATAAATATTTTTTTCAGCAATTCTGGTTGCAAAAACTTCAAGATTTCTCATTCAAGGAGAATGATTTAGACATGGCTTACCATTAGCTCAGCTCAGTCACCAAAATTCAGCTCAGAATTCACCAAAAATGAGGAAACTCATGTTTCTGTTGCGCCTTTATAGACATTGATCTCTTCAGAGAAAGAGTTATGCTGGTTGATACCGGTGTTTCTGTCAAGCAGTTCTCCTTTGGACATAATCCTACGACAAATATAGGACTCCCTAATCTTTTTTATGTATCTGAGAATAAATGAAGAGAACATAAAGAGCTTCCTTAAACCGTATCTGATAGCACGGACTCCCTGGAGAATCAGAGTATCTACAAGTGCGGCTGCTTTCCTTTCCTTCAAAGGAAAGTTAGGATTGGTAGTCCCCCAAAACAAAATACTGTGTCCAGCCATGAAACAATAAATCCAGTAATCAAGAATCCCATTCATCAAGCAGAGTTCTTACTGGGCACAAGTGCAGCTGTTCCTCAATCTGTATGTGTCTATGCACCCCTCCTGCCTACAATCAAGAAAACCAAAGAACCAAACACGACACACAAAGCACCATTACACACTGAAGAGATAAACAGGTAATTTCAAATATTGACAGATAAAGACACCAGACAGTCAAGTCTCCTGAACAGGAACTCGAGATTTCTGCATGCAATAGCCAGAGGCTTCCCAGCACCCTCATTTCTGAGTCAAAACAATCCCTCCTGACCTGCTCCTGTCAAGCTGAAGTTGCTCTCACTACTGGGTATTGCTGCAGTCATTCAGTTGATTTTATTGACTCTTACTGTCATCACAAATTTACAATACTCTCCACCACATTGTCTCAAATTACAAGACCTGAGATTGGTCTTGGGAAACAGATAAACAGCTCCCTTTGCTCCAAATCCCATTTTACTAAGAGAAATCTGAAGAACTTAAGTTCAGTCTGACCTGAGATTTCACAGTGACAGAGAGAAACAGAGATCAATCTTCTCAATATAAGAAAAACAAATAGAAAAACACAGTTTTGTCAAGCTACACATTTCCTTTGATTGAATTTTAAAAGTTTCGGTTTGAGTATTTTGAAAAGAAATAAGAGAGATGGTGACGATGCATTCTATTTTATTGAAAAGTACAGTAGTTAAGGTATTAATTGCAGAAATTAAAGGTTCAATTCCTTTGAATGAGAATACTGAAATTCCCAGTTTCTGTGTAACTGGGCAATGGCTCAGGGTGGGCAGCTCCAGCTGTAGCTGTACCAATTGGCAGTGGGAACGGAACTCCGGAGGAAATATTTTCTTATGTTTGTAGTCAAAGAAAAAGTCATGGGGTCATTCTCTTTTGCTCTTTGTCGGTGAATATTTTTGTATTTTATACCTAGGAGTATTTCAAAGAGACCTGTTTTGCTCTGCTGCACAGCCTGATGAAGGGTGGTTAGGGAACCTGCCTCAGAATTTCATAATGATTGTCTATCTGCTTTGCTCAAACCAAGGCTTCCCAGCGCAGGAACAGTGCTCTAACTACCAGGCAAGAGGTAGAGCTGTCATATCTTCTCTTTAATGAGCATTTAAAATACTCTGTTCTGCACTTCCAGACAAACAAACTGTCACAGAACGTCATTATAACAATGTAATGAATGTATTTATACGCTATGTATATACTCAGAAGGCACCTATCCTACTGGAGAAAAAGGTATTAATCTGCAGTTGCTGCCACTTGAGCTGGAAGGACATTTGCATTAACTGTTCTCTTTTTCTCACTGATATGTTAACCTCTCAGTTTATAACACCAAGCATTGTGCTGAGCAGGGACAGTAATACAGTCCTGCCAGGTGGTATGTTTTCAGTCTAACCTATCAGCTTAATAAAGCCCCTCTTTATGTACAGCTAAGATGGATGAAAAACATTAAAAGTCTTTGGATGCCATAATTTCATTCTTCTGATTACTATGGGGAGTTGAGGGAAGCATCTTATGCAAACTATATGTAAGTACAACTAAGTGGCTGCTAGGACACACATAAAACACTTCTTTGAAACTACAGAACGATCCCAAGAAAAATCTTGCTGCTCAGTCAGAAGATGTTCATACACTGTGTTAGTTGGACACACAACAGGATAAATCTCAGCTCAGATCCCTGCCTCGTTCTTTTCCAATGCAGACTGTATGTCAACTAGCCAGAAGAAAAAGAGCCTTTTCTGGCAGGTCTGCATGTCATGCTCCAGGGAGTTCCCAGCAACCCAGCGACCACAGCTCACAGCTGCCGCTTTTGTCTTTTCGGTTTTCATTTTTACTCATTTTCAGGGCATTACAAGACTTACTCATTTTCTTTCAGAAGCTGAACTACTGTAATTGTTATGAAGAGTTTAAAAACAGAAAAAGCATTTCTCAGAAACCACCAGCCAAGTACCATATATTACAGACTCCCAGTTTTTCGTCTGTAACACAGAGCAAATCTCAGGATGATTAAAACTGGACTCATTGGACCTTCCTATATGGGCTGCACTATGACAGATTGATTCAGAAATCAATTAAATAGCAAAAAAGAAATCCAAAAAAGCCTCACATGAGGTCACATTCTGAGTTTTTGCTGCAGAAAATTCACATAAGCTATAGTTTGAAAGATGGAGGGGAAGCAAAAATTGGGAAAGAAAACCTGAAGAGTGAACTGCAGTTTTAATTTATTTTTATGTAATCCATTTGTGGCAGAGATCTAAATGATAACATGTTGTTATTTTTCCTTTCTAGATGCAGTACTGTAAGCAGACTTCTGATGCTGGGGGCACATCAGTAGGTTATCATAAATAGCATTTATGTATTGAGGAATTTGGGGTCAAACCTTTGATTCCTGCACCACTTGCACTTCTGCTTGCACTTTCTTTTATATTTCACTCTTTAAAACTTTGATCCTCCTTTCTCCCAATTTTAGAGTATGTTTCAGTGCTGTTTACTGGAGTTCTGGAGATCCAGCTACCCTGAGATGCATGTAAATTTTGCTAAAATCAATGGGCGTCTCCACTATCTTTGAATTGGAATATTTACTTCACTTACAGACAGAGAAATATAATTGTTAGCTAATAGCCCACAGCTATGTTTTGGTTTACCAGCTCTTTGAGCTTGTCATTAAGAAGGCTTGATTCTCTTAGGAAATAGTCCCAGTAGAGGACCCTTAATCCTCCTTCCCTAAGCAGAGACCATCAGAAATCTCACTGCACTTCCTATCCTATATTCATACCTAGGATCCTAACAATTTAATTATTTATGCAGCTACTGGACAGAATTCATTGAACACTGACCATAAAAATACTCTGTAGGGAATCCAAAAGAAAGTTTTCTAGTATTGATGTTAGGTTATGTTTGGCTGGACTGAAAAAGAAATGAAAGCTTCAATCAGAACATACCAAGAACTCCAACTTTTTGTTGCAGAAAGCTGTGCATTCACCTTTTAAAACTCTGATGCTTTACACAACACTATACCTACTTCACCTTAAAAATCATTGTCTGAAGTGAACCAAAATGTTGGAAATTACAGCTGAGAGGATGAAGAAAGAGGCACTGAATATTTTTAATCATATTTATTAATCATAAGATGAAAAAAGGGCTGAGAACTGGTGTCTGCTCGAGGAAGATGATGAGACAGGGAGTAAAGTATCTATATTCTAAATGTCTGCTTTCCTAAAGCTCAGAAGAACTACTCGTGCAAATGTACAGCTGGCATGTGGAGAAAAGAAGAAAATGGGTATTTTTCTACACTAAGACACTGAATAAACCCACTCATTCTTCTGACGCAGGGGAAGAGTGGGAGACATTCAGAAGCAAGGTGGACGTGGGACTGTGAACTTGTATTAAAATAGCAGCCATCATTAAGTATTCCTCGTGTTTTCTAATTAACACAATTTTTAAAAAATCAAATGAACCTGTCAATGCTTTGAAGTACCTTATTATTCACAGTGATTTGTTTATGGTTTTTTTTTTCTCTTGAACTAATTTAGAGTATGAATGCACTGACGAGGCTGCTTTATTGCTTCATTTTCAGCATATCAGTGTTGAATTTGCAATCCCACAGCTGGGTGCAATTCTCAGCAGTTCAGTCACATGAACAGAGTTGGGTACATTGAAAGTCAAAACCAATTCTTGGTTTCTTCTTCAATGTGCATATCTAATTAGCCAAAGAAGACTGTTTAGAAGCAATTAATCACTGAAATTTACATTACATACACTGCTTATGCTAATTTATAACAATGCATAGATGCTATAATTCAGACAACAAAGGTTCCAGGCCAAAGAATGTAAGAAGTACATAGGAAAGCAAGTGAAAACAAATGAAAGAATTTAGTCAGAAGTGAAAAATTCAGTAGAGAAAGGTATGAATTTTATTTTCTTAAAATTAAAAATTATTTCTGAGATGAATAAATTAGATCTGAAGTAACAACAAGAACTTAGGAGCTTGTGCAAAGCTAGGAGCTGATAAAAAAAAATCTTTACAATTCTCAGAGCTTTGATTTTGGTGGTTTCTCTATAGAACTCAACTACCTTTTCTTTAGGATTGTCAGGGCTTTAATTTTCCATCCTTTGTGTTGAAAAATTTTTCCAGGCAGCGAACACGAGGCAGAGGAATCAAAAGCTAGGTGCTTATCCTTGGCTTTGCTGACTGCCCCTTAGCACACCCCTTCACCCTTCTACCCTGCTTCTCACCACGCTTTTCCTGCTGAGGCTGAAAGCTGTCTGGGAGACCAGCAAATCCACAGCATCCTCCCCAGGTCGAGCACATTCACATTGGGACACACGGCCACAACTACACTACATATAATAACGCCCCTTTCTCTCCAGCCAGCAGGGTCTTATCATGAGGCACTATGTTAAAAACCACAGAGGGTCTTCACCACGAAGACCATTCATACTGGTTTTTCCTTAATCCCAAATTAAACTAGCTGTATCTGATTTCATTTTAAGGTACTAAAGAGAAATTTTATTTGTGTAATGTTTCATGAGTATGTAATACCAATAAACGAAACAGATTCACTAAATGCTTTTTTTTTTGGGTGAATTGTTTAAAAAAGAAATACAGCTATACTGGTTGCCCAGTTGCAGAAGGAAATGAAACCGCATCTATCATCAGCACAAAAGGAGACAAAACCTACCTACTACTGTATTCCCCTGAAAGCATGAGTCACAGACCTATTGAGAACAAAATATGGATGTCAGATGGTAGCCCCTCAGGCTGTCTGGCAACCTGCTTGCTGCTCAGAAAGAGGTAGCAGCTGCTATAAGACTAATAAGGATGATAGAAAAGCCTATGCTGGCTTTCACAGATCCACACCTGAAGAAAATAGGCAAGGCCGGCTGTATTTGAACCTCAGGAAACAAGAAAATCCTAGTAAATGGGCTTGGAAGCAAGTATTGGGTAGCCTTTGTTTATGGAGGATCAAAAATGATTCAGTCCTCTGATTCATTTTGCATTTTTTTCTAATTGAACTTGAAATCCTATAAAAAATGTAAATTTTTAATGCTGTTTTACACTGTCCCGTATTATATTTGGGGTCTTATACTGGGGATTTAAAATGAGTTAAGAGAATTCAGCTGCCTACTTTGATAATCCCACTCTGCTCAGTAGGCAGCTGGTGCTGGAATGCTGCGAAGAAGGGAGGGTCATATGCAGAAATCCACCAAGCTACCGCAGGAACTTCCATATCAAAAACTGTCAGTTACTGGAGGCAAAAGGGCAGAAGACGGGCAAAAAGTTCCCTGTTATTCTAGAACAGAGACTTCATGGTTTTCTTTGAAGTACTGAAAACTAAAGGGTTTGGGATGGTTTTTTCCTTTAAAGAAAGGAAAAAAAAGAGGAAAAAAAAAAAAAGAGGGGGGCTTTCTTGAGCAGATAATCTCAGTTACTGGATTAGTCAGGAACAGTGTCTATAGAAGTACAAGTGAGTGCAGCAGGAGTAAATGCAACCTGTGATTGATAAATTGGATTACATTTAAAGAAAACTACAGTTGTGGGAACATTAAAAAACATTTCCAAAAGCTGAACTGACTTCACAAATTACTTAAATGCATTAAAACTCAACTGAAAAAAAATCATATAGGTCTGAGATTACAAATAAAAAAAGCAGCCATTGGTTTTTCATTTTTAAATATTCAAAATGCTTTTCATTATGATACTTTTTTAAAAAAGAGAAAGTTTTATTCCCTGTCAAAAGCAATGTTTTGCTTAAGCTAGGGTATTTTTTTTTAAAAAAAAAAACATCTTGATTCACTGAGAAGCTAAAATAAATCTTGTCTTGCCCCGAAAGGTGCTTTGTTTTTCTCGTTTCCAGAACTTCTAGGAAAAAAAGAATCCTTTATTCATACAGCTGTACTGAGGCAGAGGGGGAGAAGTGGGTTGCTGATTAGAGGAAATATGCTGAAGTCTCTCTCAAGAGATGCTGCAGCCAATGTATTTCAAGGTCTATTATGCCATAGCTGTTTCCTTTTTCCTTCCTTGTAAAGCAAAAGAATATGTTCCTCTTATTTATTTTTGCTCCCCCTCCACACAAGACAGCAGATCCTAAACATGGAGAAGTGATAACAGACCTTTGTAAACCAAGCACGAGGTGTCTTGGGCCAACCCTGGCAGAAGCCGCCAGGTGTGTGCAAATAGAGATATGAGTAGATAGTTGTGCTTTTAAGAAGTTTGTAATTCAGCAGGCTGAAATAAAATGAAGGAGTACCAGACCATCATTAAAATGGTTGGACTTTTCTCACTCCTTCAAAAACCCAGACGTAAACTGTACCAGGCACAACAATACTTCTGCTCAGGTGCTACTCTGACACCCAGAGGAGCTCTTTCTTTGAAGAACATTATTTTCAAATAAAGATCAGGTCCAAAATACGAGATTCAATCTAGATTAAAAGATTCAACCTGTCATATTCCTTCCCATTACTCTACTTGCTTTCTGTTATTGGTGACAGTAAAATTTCTCAGTAAAATTTAAATCAGCATTAAGAGTGGAATATCTAGAAATAGAGGTTTAAACATTCAAAGAGTCTACTGCAGGCTCCCCCTCCTGACCTCTGTGGAGCTGAAATCCTCCCTTCAGCTTCCAGCCTGTAAGGCAGACTTTTTTTTTTTTCGGTTCCCTTTTTGGTATTGGATGTTGTTTGCAGTAGCCACTCTTAGGGGAAGTTTTAGACCATCTTCTCCAGAGGGTTCCTCAATTGCCTCAAAAAATGTGACAGCAAATGCCTTGTTCAGGCCCAAATCAGGGTTTAAGCTCCTTGTAAATATGTACATTTGAGAATTTAAATAAAAGCAAGCCTCTTGACAGTTCACCCATGGCTGACAGAAAATGTAGAAATTGTTAAAATAATTTTCTAAATCAAGCTATAAAAAGATATTCAATTAAACTGTGTCAAAATCTCATAAAAATAGGGGAGTGTCTTAAATGTCAAACAGTATTTAAATGTTAATGAATGTCTGTTTCACATATAAATGAACAAGACAATTTAGGAAATAAAAATGATTTCCTTCTTCCATGCCCTATTGATTATGTGCCTGTAACACCTCAGTGAATAGGATAGCACCCACTTCTTTGATCGAGCATTTTACTCATTCTGAAATATCTTTCATTCTTCAACATGTGTGTTTCAAATATGCAAGAGCTGTGATGGCTGAAGGGCAAGCTTGTTACCTCTTCAGATAATGAACAGAGTGCTAAATGCAGCCATTATATTAAATCCTGGAAGAAATTCAGTATTGTCACCCAAGTGATATGACATGCATTTCTTTTATAAAAAGCTTTCAACACCTCTTTAAATTAGTTAATAAAAAAATGAAAAAACCTGACAAATCATAGCAATAGCATAAAAGTAAAAATATATCATCCGCAATTTAAAATATCTAGATGTTATTTGCATTAATACTTGCTTTAGGAACTTTCATGTTTAAAGGTATCCTGATTATCATACCTTAGTAGAGGGTCTTTTCCTTCCAATTCCCTGTCTAGAAAACCAGGGAGACTGGGGAACTCTCCTGTAGGTTTTATGAAAGAAAATTCTCCTGAGGTTTTATGGAAGAAAGTATTCATCCAGAAGTTTGTTGCAAAACCATTATTGAAAAGAACTCTATGAATACTAGAACTTCCAGTCTCCAAAACACCAGGTTTTTCTGAAAATTACTGTACTGGGATATGCATATATTTTGATGATAAAGCCATTTTCTTGAGGCCAATTTAGTGTGTACACATCTTTCCAGCCCAAGCTTCTCTGTCTCTCAGGCTACACCACTGGTTTGGAGGGACAAAACAAAGCTCTACAGAGGCCTCCATCTCCCCAGCAGATTGCTTTTATTGATGAAAATGGAAAACCCAGGGTCCAGTTCAACACTGAAGCATTACTCTCCTGCAGGCTCTCACCCTTGTATTTCTGTGTGGTAAAACATGCAGCACTCAGAGCATTTTCTCAAACACTGTTGAAAAATGCTCTTCTGGAAAGAGCTGGATGTGAGTTGCTGTCAGAGACCTCAATAATATCGACTGTTCTCCCCTTCTCTTTCAGAGACACATGTTGCCTGGGCTCTGAAGTTCCAGTCTTTCATCTCATGGAAAAGCCAGTGCTTCCCTCTCTTGCAAGGAAAAAAACTGAAAACGATAAAATCAGAAATGTGAAACATGCGAGTTCTAAACATTTAAACATTTGGACTGCCGCTCAGATAGGTGTAGTCATATTATACTCCGAAGTTTATTGATTCATCTGTAACGATAATGTAAATGCACAAATCACATGCCACGACTAAAAAACTGAATGCCCATGGAATCCTTACAAGTAGAAACATTAAAGTTGATTTTTTTTTTTCCCATTTGAAGATTGAAAAGAAATTCTATCTTTTACTCCTCTAAAAAGACCATTTCTGCTGGTTACTGTCACATTTTCAAAGGTACTTAAGCTTCCAGCCCATGTGAAATTTATGCTGAATTTTTAAAAAAATCAATAAATATCTAATTCTCAGAAATTACAGCTTCAGATAGACCAAATATTGATAGGTATCTACACAGAAGTTATGTCTTCTGCCCCAATATACATTTACACTTCTAATTTTTAGAATATTTTCTATTCAACATGTGCAAAATTAATAGGGTTCCTTTACAAACCTTAATTTTATACTTTGAAACGAAACAATGGTTGTAATTTTAATGTTTCATAGTTTTACACGATCTTTTTGTAAAGAAAATATTTTTATTTCTGTTGGTTGAAATAAAAATATGTCCCTATGTTTCTCAGCACAGCTGGTGGATCAAAGCTAAATTACCTAAATGATTTTGTGATAAAATGTGCATTTGACTAGTAGACTCTTTCTGCTCTAAACTTTTTCTGGAGACAAAACAGAGGCAGGTGTTTTGGTTGCTCAATTAATCACAGAATCACAGAATATGCTAAGTTGGAAGGGACCCAAAAGGAACATTAAGTCCAGCTCCCGGCCCTGCACAGCTCCGTCCCCAGAGTCACACCCTGCTCCTGAGAGCATTGTCCAAACGCTTCTTGAAGTCTGTCAGGCTGCTGCTGTGACCACTTCCCCAGGGAGCCCGTTCTAGTGCCCAAAAAACAACAGGCTGAAAACATTTTCCTAATATCCAGCCTAAACTTCATGCCATTCCCTCTGGTCCTTGTAGTTTTGGTTCTTTTATGCTCTGAGGGTACTTTTTCAACATAAAGATATGAATGTATATACTCTGGTGCAGCCTTGTATACAAAAGGCATCTTGTTTAATCCTTGGGTCAGTGAAGGAAAGCGACCCATCAGGGATTATGCAGTTCTGGTAGCTGCTGCAGAGCAATCAAAAACCCCCAGGTAACATCAGAAGGAGCCAAATTTATCAATACAAATTAAATTCTTCAGAAATGTGTGATCAGCCAAAACAACATATCCCTGCTCCACAAGAAAGTTGGGAAGGGGGTGGCTTTCTATGGCTCTCATCTCTGATGTCTTGTTCCACTAAAGGCCATGATTTATGGGACTGTGAAAAAAACAAAGCTTTCCTGTGTTGCCCAAAAGTGAATTAATTAATTCATTTTCTGTACAGCCAAAATCTTCATTTTTGGCACTTCATCAAGCAAAATAGACTAAATACAGAACACAAAAACCCATGAAGATCATCAATTATGAATTTCCAGCCAACAAAACCCACTGTGACTATTGTATCAGACAGCTGGCTTACAATTCCTAACATACTAGCATAACACAGTACATTATAAACAGGAATTACAGCAGCAGGTATCAGTGAATAGTGAAGTTACTTTTCAGCATTAAGTATGTACAGCTCTGTCTAGGCATCCTCCTCCATCTGCCTAGATGTTTTCCTCCTGTTGCAGGTTCTTCAATCTATCTGCTTGAATATCCTCAATATTATACAAGTTGCATTTAACAGTCAGAACTATGAAAGCAAACTTTTAAAATGAAAACTGTTTGTCAAATAGTTTTTTTTCACCCTCTTTATTTTTGCCGTAGTTCTCTGCTAATTTAAACATGAATCCTTTGAAACTTAACATTTTTTTATCTCCTTTTGCGAAAGAAGCCTGTGTTTCTGAATGATAAAAAATACAAAGAAAACACCTTTTTATTTCTGAAACCCAAACATCTGAATCTCAGCAATAATTAATACACGGAAGTGCATATACCACGAAAGATCATTATCTTCAGATCTAAAGTGAGTGAACATATGGTGGTAAGTGAAATAGCACAGAAGTAGTATGAATAACAACACCAAGGCATTAGGTAAACAGGGAGGAAAGGAAGGTAACATTGCATGAAATAACTGGTGACAGGATAGCATTTGTGAGCTGAGTTTAGGTTTAATGATGTTTCTTTTCTATGGGGCAACTGAGGGTAACATATGATGGCAGTGATGTGGACATAATTCGGGTGCATTTTTCTGATTAAGTAAAATGCCCTTCAAAGCAATGGTGAGAAGATCACAAAAGCCAAATGCTGCTCTTTAGATTCAGACTTAGAGTTCAGGACAATCCGAGGCACAGAGAAGGTTAATGTGTTGTCCTTCACATCACCCCTCCCCTCTCTGTTTCCAAGCAAATGGCCCACAGGACTGCAAAGAGGCAGCTTGTTAAACCATTGCTGTACTCATCCAGGACTCCCAAGATCACAGAGTCATAGTAGCATGCTGCAGACCGATATTATAATTGACAGATCTGCCCTAACACAAGTGCATTGCTCCAGGATTCTGGACACATTGGATTTGGAGAACTCAGCAGCTGGGCAATGCATTGCTGAAGTATAGGATGACATTACAGTGAAAGGATCCTGAAGCATTAGAATATCAAACACTTTGGATAGTAACCCTCTTAAATTTTAATCTGGCACCCAGTCAACTATGACTGCCAGCTCTGAGAGGAAGGAGGGAAGGAGTGATATCATTAGAAAGGGTGCTGCTTAGAATTGTTTTTTGCAGAGATAGAAATAGCATGAAGCTGATGGGAGCAGCTCCAGGGAGAAATAATATTCCCTAGCGAAATCTAACAGAAATAGCCTGTACAGTAGTTTTACCATGTCACAGAGTGAATTGTGACAGTGCACAGAGGGTATTTCTATGCAGAAAATTACTGAGAAGCAGTAGGAGCAGGAGACATGTTACAAGATCAACATGACAAAGTGAGCAATTAGGCTTTCATGAAACTGAGGACAGAATTCTTTTGCACTCTGTCATCAGCTCTCAGGGCTAAGGATGATGCTTATGACCTTACAGAGGCTGATCACAACAGGCCATGCTGGGTCGGGACCTATTGAGTTGCTTCCTTCAGTGGAGGTGATGGAGTTCATTCCAAATGTAGCTACTCTGAGGCATTAAACAAATAAAACATAGTATGCATTAAAATAACATTTTTAAGGTTACAAAGGTTACAGAGGCAAGCATTTAAAAGCTACTTCTGCAGCCTTAATTCAGGCCCCATTGTGTGTTTTCTCCATCTTCCCATGACTCTCCCTAATACTTCTACACCATAAATTTGCCTTATAGTAAATTTTGTTCACTCTATCACAACAGTGGGCAAGAGCTTGTAGGAAATACTACATATACAGTATGGAAGATCTTATAGAGGAACTATCTATCCACCATTTGTTTTATCTTCATGGTTCAATATGCGGTCCCAGGATATATTTGCTGAACGATATGCAAACTGCTCAGACTTAATCCCTGTCTTTTTGGCTCACACTGATGTAACAGTACTTTAGATATCTCAGTGAGACACCCGAATTAGGAGGTTATGCTCTCCATGGCAGTAGAAAGACTAACTCCAGCTACAGGGGGCTAGAAGTAGTGACTTGCTATTTAGCTCTTAACACAGAAAGCCTCCTCTGTAAGGAGATAAATAAACAGGGAAAAAATTACCTTAACTTCAATTAAAATAATCTGAAATCACTAAGAAAGTAAGTCTACTACCACTCAAATGAGCACTGGTATATTCCTTTCCCTGTTAAGCTTTATTTTTGCCACAACTAGCACCAATATAAATGTTGCCATATGTTTGCTGCTGTCAGTAAGCTCCATTATAAGCCAGCAGACGAGCTAGACATTACCCTAGTTATAACTTAATTGCATCCTCTGGGAAGGGGACCGTCATCAGGTCAGGTTTTCTGAAGTCACAGCATTAACACATTTCTATCATTAAACCTTTCTTAGCACAACCAGTGTTTGAACATGGAACTCATTAGCAAAAGCTACTGGTACTGGTGAAAGCAGCCATGAAAATTCACTAAATCATCACTTTTCCAACATGTTGGAAGTTCCTGACTGGACTTTTTGTCTGAGGTTTTATACCACTTTCTCTGACATTCTTAGGTCAAATCTCTCTCTTAACTGCAAAAAAAATTTTCCAAGGTTGAGCTGTGGCCAACTGGACACTGCTGAATTCTTACCTCAGGCCTAATTGTATATTTGGGAACAAGACTGGTAGCTCTGGTAACCAAAAATGCCTTAAATTTTGTTTAGTTCATGAACTCAAATAAACATTATCTGAGAATAACTTACAGGCAGAAATATTTTGTCACAAAAATTTTGTAACACAACAAAAAACCACAGGAAACCAAAAAGCCAAAAAAGAGGACATGTTAATGGTTATAAATCAAAGCATCTTTGTCAACAGATTTTGACAACTGAGTATCTACTTAAACCATTTCTTTTCTTCTGATTTATAATAGTATGATATCATCCCTCTGGAATAGCAGAGCTTGGAACTTTATGTCTTAGGACCTTTATTCAAAGGAGCTTTTGCCTCCTCCTAGTGTAACTAAAGGCTCCAGGAATTAGGCACCTATTTTAAGCACTACGAAAGCAGATTGGCCTCAAGAAGTTCAATAAGGCCAAATGCAAGGTCCTGCACGTGGGTCAGGGCAATGTCCAACAGCAATACACACTGGGGGATGAAGAGATTGAGAGTAGTCCTGGGGAGAAGGGCTTGGGCACTCGGGGAGGAAGAGGTGGACATGAGCCAGCCATGTGTACTCACAGCCCAGAAAGCCACATGTCCTGGGCTGCATCACGAGAAATGTGGGCAGCAGGTTGAGGGAGGGGATTCTGCCCCTCTGCTCTGCTCTGCTCTGCTCTGGGGAAACGCCACCTGGAGTGCTGCATCCATCTCTGGGTCACCAGGACAAGAAAGACTTGGACATGTTAGGGTATGTCCACAGGGGGATCATGAGGGTGATCACAGGGCTGGAGCACCTCCTATGAAAACAGGGTGAAGAGGGCTGGGACTGCTGGGAGAAGAAAAGCATCTGGGCAGAGCTTACTATGGCCTTTCAGTACATGAAGGGGGCTTATAAGAAAAAATGAGGACAAATTTTTAGCAGGGCCTGTAGTGATGGTTTTAAAGTGAAAGAGGGTAGATTTAAATTGGACATAAGGAAAGAATTACCTGCCATGAGGGTAGTGATACACTGGCACAGGTTGCCCAGAGAGGTGGTAGATGCCCCAGTTCTGGAATTATTTAAGGCCAGGTTGAATGGACCTTTGAGCAATCTGATCAAGTGGGAGGGATGTTGGACTAGATGATCTTTAAATGCCCCTTCCCCAAACTATTTTATGATTGTTAATAATAACTAAATTGTTCAGAACATCAAATCTTTATCTCTGTAAATATAGCTCTCTGTGTTCTTAATGAGATTTTTCCTTACAGGTAACAAACTTTGCCTATTCTATCATATTTAGAAACATCTAATATTTATTTCTGTGTTTATTAGGATTTATTTTTTATGGGTTAGTACCTCTCAGATTTATGTGGTGACCATTAATGGGGATGTTGCACTAACATTGCTCCCTCCACACCTTTCTTATCTGGGCCAGCCATGGTGTTTGGGACCTCAGTTTTGGCCCCCAGCTGCCGTTAGGGTTAGGGTTCCGAGTTCCACAGGCCTACAGTTCCAGGGACACTGGGGCTGGAAAAGGCATACCAAGGGGAGCGTGGCATTTGCATCTACATTGCTCCCTCCACATGTTCCTAAACTGGACCACCCACAATGCTGGGGACCTCAGCCTCAGCCTTTAAGTACCCTTAGGATTAAAGTTCAGAGATCTACAAGGCCTGCAGCTTTAAAACTTAGGGAAAAAAAAGTCAAATACAATAAACCCCAAAACTGATGAATATTTATGGGATTTCCACTAAATAAAATGCCTTTTGCTTCTGAGACAAAACATTTTCATGATTATTTGATTATTTCTTTACAAATTTTACCCTATATTATTCTTTATTTTTCCCTTTGGAAATTGACTTGAGCTGTGAAAAAAAACAGTAATTCCAGCGTAGAACCACATAAGAGAAATAAAGTAGAAAAAAAGAGGGAGCAACAACGAAAAGCAAAACATTAGGCATTCACTTGCCTTCATGGCACTGAAACTGTGTAAATTACAGGTTATATTTCATTCCTTCTTGGTCTACTTTCCTCCTTTGGCCTTGACTTTGGCCAAAAATCACAAATTTCCTAAGTTGTCTTCCATCCACGCCATGATGGGCTTCTCCACAAACTCCAACCCCACCAGCAGCAACAGCGAGGACAATGCACAGATGTCACCCAATTCTTTTCATAGGTACCCTGCCTTGGAAACTTCATATTACAAAAAAATTACAGCAATAGCACACAATTTCTTATTTGGGTGGAAACTTCCAGTAACAGGTTTTGCAGCTTGATGGTAAACTGACCTCCTTCTGTATTTTCTTGGTTTTGATGGTCGTGGTTAGTTTTCTTTTTTCTCTGCTCATTTTTCCTTGCTTTGACTTCAGGATCTTGAAGTTTTTGGGTGTGTTCTTCCATCTGAAGAAGGCTAGAGGTAGCCTCACTTCTAAGTGTTCCACACATCACCATGAAAGGTCATTTCAGGGAAAGAGCTGGGTGAATAATGGATTTGGGAGGTTCACTGACTGACAGAGAAACAATCAGGTGAGATAAAACTGAAAACTGCCCAAGCTATGCGATCAAATTCAGATTTTTTAAATTGTTTAGTTTAAATAAAGATATGTAGTTAATTTTGTAGTTATGTAAGTCTTGTGCAAAATTGTTCGAATTTTATTTCAGCTCTTGTAAAAATACAGCATGGAGTGGAGTATTGAAATTAAACACTACACATATTCCAAAAGATACACCACCATTTTCTTTAAATCAAAATATCCAAAGCACTTAGAAAATTTAATCCAATTGTGATAACTGCTTCAGTACAGCATTTGCATTTATTACCAGTGTTAACCTTTCAGATGTAAAATCAAACCACTGTTTAGCTGGTTCAAACTTACCACTTTATTTATGTGGAACACTTAGAAGGATTAGGATTTCATGCTTACCTGGAACAAAACCAGATATGAAAACTCTTTCTGAAGGGAAATATCTATGTCCCCATTGCTCTTCCGTGATGAGACCTTGCTCTGACAAGGGCTGGGTCATTAACAGTTTATAACTCATGGTATGTTAACAGCAAGCACACAGTTCCTCTCTGGCCATCTAATCCCCGTGAAGCAAAAAAAAAAAAATCATCCTTATCTGGGTTTGCATAAATTTACGTATTAGTTTTAAATAAAGATAGAGACTGTATCTGATATCAGAGTTTTACATTCTGACTTCAGGCTGAAAACTGAACAGTTTATGGCTGATTTTCAGCAACTTTGGCTTACACAGCCCAGGAGCTGACTGCACACAGCCCAGCCTTCGATTGCACCAAACAACTGTCTTGCCACAACAGAGCACTAATGATCATTTAACTATTTGAAAGTCAGTTTTTAAAAACGGTTTGATTGAAAAAATCAGGATAAGAGGGCTAAACAACTAATGTTGGAGAATTCTTCCCTGTCAAGAGGCAGTCTGAAGTGGTGGTTGACAATACATCTCTTGTTTTTAAGCAAGTATCAGAGATTACTGAGAGCAAATGGGTTTGGTTGCTCTATGTTGGCTCGAAGGGGGATGGGATTTTTGCGTTTTGTTAGCTCTACATGGTGTGGCATACTTGAAGAAGAAAGGTTTCAGAGCATTTTTCGGCAGTCAAATAAATTGAATGTTGAGTCACTGCTATAATTAGATAATTAGGATAATAGAGAAAAAGAAATAAAACGATTTAGGCTTTTATCATTCCAGGAAGTTACGTGCATTCTGTCTGCCTGTTCCAGTCTCATGTCTGTAAATTTTAAGGCTGCTATATATCATGATGATAGGAAATCCTGCAACAGAGTCAGTTTTTCAAGAAGTGGTGTCCCAACTGCTTTGGTACAAAGTTTGGCTAAAAATGAAGAAAAGAAAAAAAAAAAGGAAAATAATAATAAAATTAATTATATAAAGATGCCTAAAATTATCATGCAGAAAAAGGAGAAAGGCATATGAGAAAGGAGAAAGAAACTCTAAAAGGGTGAACTCACACAGTGAAAAAGAGAATAAACACAGAAACTGGAGGGTAGTCAGGGAACAGCAAACACAAACTGTGAAAAGAGAAATGATGCTTAATTTCTACAGCCTGGACAGGCTTAGCAAAGTAATCTGTTAGTGAAGAATGGTGTTATTGATGTTAAAGGAAATGCATACTCACTGTGGAAATAAAAATTAAGTGAGAAACTGATCTGGGCAAAGGGGCACTGCTGTTTCTGTTTCATGAGCTGGAAGCAGATGTGCCCTTTTTGCCCTTATAGACTTTTATTTCTCTGATGGTCTTGATTTTCCTCTTCACACATAACCGTGGCTAATCTGTGCCTGCTTATCCTTGTACCAACATTATTCATTAGCTAAAATGTGTCTTCTCTCTCTTCTGTCTGCTCTTACAATTTCAGAGGGTGAGCATAATGCTTATCTGCCTCCAGCTTGGAAAAGCAAAGTACATTTAGTCCCAGGAACCCTTCTTAGCCCGTGTCCCAGTCTGCATTTATTTGTTTCCCATGATTGGCCTGAAGGGTATTCCACAATCAGGATGGGCTCTCATAGGCTATATATGTACGGGAATGTAAGAAACAGGGTTCAAAACCAGTTTTTCACACTCAGCCCAAAGTCAAGTGCTTTAAGGAATCACAGAACCATTTAAGTAGGAAAAGACTTCTAAGATCATTGGGTGTAGCTATCAACGTAACACCACCATGTTCACCCCTAAACCACGTCACTGAGCGCCACATTCACAAAATCTTTGAAAACCTCGAAGAACGGCAATTTCACCCCCTCCCTGACCATCCTTTCAGTGAATAAATTTTTCCTAATATTTAATCTAAACCTCCCCTGAAGGAAACAATAAAGAGCAACAAAAAACCAGTAAAAAATATAAAAGCAATACAGGGGAACACAACCAGATCACAGGATCATATTTGGGTATCTTCTTTCTACATAATATTAATGAATCATAGTCATTGTGTAAACAACCAATATGTGCAGCAAGTAATTTTTTCCCATTAGTCCCTAAAGTCACAATTTTCTTCTTTCTATGTTATTGTCATCATCATTCATCTTTTTCATCCTGTATGATGTTTAACCCTCCCCTATATTGGCAATTCCTTTGTGTCATCATTAAATTTTAACAGATCAACCACATACCACGAGCCAAGATTAATAACAAAAATTTTAGATGAAATAAGTCTCTACTAGTTTTCAAAAAAATTGTCTAACCAAGAGTTTACTTCAACATTTTGCTTTTTTCTTTTAGATCTATTCCTTACCCATTTTAAAATTCTTGTGCTAATCCCTGATTTCTCTATTTAGTTAATAATTTTCCTTGTGGAATTGTATCAGATGCTTTGTAAAAGTCTAAGTAGATTAGATGTATTTCATTTTCTTTGTCCAGAAAATCAAAGGAAAGTAGAATCTTAATCCAGCATGATCAAGTAAGCCTTTGTAAACCCATGTTGTATTCTATCACACTTTTTTCTGTGTCATAAATTACCTTCAAAATCTAGAATCTATAGAAATGAGGCCAGAAACATGAAAGAAAGTAATTTTTTTGAAGGGCTGTGTCATAGCTATGATATAACCGTAGCTATATCATCTTTTTCCTTAACCTTACCGCATAAATGACCCTGCTCTCTGCTTTATGAAAGCACTGAAACTTTTGGTGCTTGTTCTAAATCAGTGATATTTTTGGCAATTGTTACTTTATTCTTAAAGTTTCTGACCTCGGCAACACTGCATTTTCTGAGCATGTTTTGCTAACTTCTAGCATCTCATTTTGTACAGCAGAATTTAGAAGAAATTAATTAATCATCTCCAGTTGGCAGGATGCTCCAAGCCACAGGATGACTTTCTGGATTATTTTCATCTTCATTTTCTGAGCTAGATATAAACTCTACTTTTGGGAAGCTGGACCCTTAGTGTACATAAGGCTGCAGCCGTATTTCTAGGCCCGTTCTCATCTCTGGATAAAGAAGTTCAAAGATATCTAGTGACCAGTTAAATACTGGTAATGAAGGCCACTTCATTTCTTAGACACAGCAATATGCTTACTAGAATTATCAAAGAAAGACAGAATCTCCTATTTCCTCTTGCAAGCTCTTTGGTCTCATTTCTCCTCCCCAAACATCTGCAAAGGTTCACCTTCTTCCCATAAACTCTGCCTCCCAAACTTGACTTCTTTTGAATTATCCCATTCTTCTTGCCACACAAAAAATTCACTCCTACTTTCTGTTTACTTTTCCTTATTTATACTCTCATAACTTCTTTCAGCTGCTAAGAAGCCACTTTGCTTCCACATCAAAACATATTTCCTGTAGCACTGAAAAGCCTGAGGCAGGGCCACTCTTCTCACCTGACCACGGAGTAAGCTGTGCTTCACTTTCTTGTGCAGAATTGTATGGATAAAGCAAGGGATGAAAAAGAATAATGTATATATAATAATAATAAGCATTCTCCACATCATTAATTACTCTGTGGAAAAATCAGTCATGAGGAACTACGATGAGGAATGAATTAAATGAGTTTGTATAACATGTAATGGACTTGATTTCCCTCCTGCACAGAGGCAGTTTCACTTGTTGCAAAAGGCGCTACTAAATCAGTGTCTCCTAAAGCAGCAACTTTGCAACAAATCCCAAGATGATGCTGAACTGAGAAAGGCACTGGCACAGGATCCAGTGAAATGCCAGCTTATCCCACAGGTCAAAAGAGGGATGCTCTTCTAAATGCTGGAAAAAGCAAAATCTTCATACCCACAGTTTTCAGACAGAAGGTTCAATGTAAGAAATAATAAACTATCATTTGTTGGTTTAATATATTAAATATTTTGATATCACAAGTTTTCATGCTGATGGTTGCTTCCACAGATTTTTGGCCAACATGTGCCAGTTTTCACCGTGCAAAGTTACATTGTGCCTTATCCATCCTCTGGTACTCTGCTCCTCAAAATTTACACCATCTCCTAGCTGGTTTTGATGTGTGAGCTGAAATATTAATCTTTAAAGCTGCTGTATTGGAAGCAGATTTCAAATAAACCCATATCACACAATCACTGCACTTTGTCTTTGAAACACAAATTCTCTATTACTCATTTAACAATAGTTATTTAAAAAAAAAAAAAAAAAAAAGCTCAACATTTTTTTCCCTCACCAAATGAAACCCTATTAGAAAATGAGATGAAACATGAAACGGATTGATGATATTTTAGCAACATGCGGTAATACAATAATGAGCTTGAATTTTTCAACATTACCATTATAGCCTTGGTATCTAGGGGTCGCAGTTGAGTAAGTAGATTGTATTGGAATGAAACTATAGCTCAGAGTTTCTGGGTTACCAAGAGTTTTGTAAAGCAAGCTATGGGAAGATTTTTTTTTAAATTTACTTTTTACTGGTTGTACATATTCTTCTTCATTCCTTTTGATTGCTTTGAAAAAAAATAAACCAGATTTTTTTTTAAAACAAAATGTTATTTGCAAAAATTTCTATATTTCTGGGTATTTTGTAAGCATTTTGTTTGAAACATTGTAGATTTTTCCAGTTCAAGAAAAAAAATACCTACCAAACAGATGCACTAGCTATTTCAAAATAATCCCTCCTGCTACACCAAGAGAAAACTGCAGTGTTGATTGCCACTGCTTAATATTGTTTCCCACACATTTAAAAAGCCATGATTTCCAGAGTGAAATATCCAGGACAGCTCACTGAAATGAGGCTTGGCATCCAGATTGCCTGCCTGGCTGTAATCACCCTTCGAGTTATTGAGCTGGTAAATCACATATCAAAACATGGGCACACATCAATTAATGTTCTACTGGAAACAAATCAAGGACAATCCTACAGTGTGACATTCTGCCAGTTTTTATTTTCAATAGACATGGGGAAGTAGCTGAAATATTTGGTCACAGTCTCTATTTACCCAATCTGTCTTATATATTATTGCATAATGCTATCACAATATTAATATGCAAATTTCCACTCAAATAAAAGCCATGCTTTCCCTGTTGATTTTCAGCAGAGCTTCTGTTACAAAGGAAAATACTTAGCACTTATATTCCATTTTCATCTTCAAAACTCCTTTAGTATATTTTAATTAATCCTTTCCCTTTCAATTTTCTGACCCTGCATTGGGTTTTCTGCCTCCTTTACCTCTGTACTCTCCAGGTTATGTCCTCCTCTTGATGTCTCCCATAGACGTTTCACGTTTTCAAAAATGATCTTCTTCTCATCTCTTTTTACATCTAGAAAACAGACCTCAGGAGACTGGCCAGAAGAAAGGCCTAGTCAAGGGCAAAGGAAGTTTCCAAAGTGAAAAAGAAACAAAGGAAACTCTATTTCCAGAGAATGCTGATCCCATCTAGCACAGCTGCTGCTTTTTCTTAGCAGGCACCTCAGTCTGGTCGCATGGAGGGGTGGCAGTGACTCCTCTGCAGGACACCATGCAAGCTGTGGCTCAGCTGGCCTCAAGGATACTGGACCTGGGTATCCAGTCCAAGGCAGAAGATGAGGAAATAGCAGTAGCCTCTTACAGAGAGCAACTTCTCCTTGAAGAGGATTTCTGCTGCAAAGGGTCACGTGGGAGGCAGAACACGCTTAGGTCCTGTGGGAATTTCCCAGCCCACAATGAAAACACTGATTTGTGTTATAAAAGGAAAAATCTCAGTCCAGATTTACTCTCTTAGACACTGAGACCTCCCTTTTTTTATTACTCTATTTTAATGTTTCATTAATTTATTATACTCTGAATTATTTTTATTTACTGTGTGCTTTATGTAGATGTTTTGATGACAATTTCAAACACCAGGCTACTAATGCATGCAAGCAATTGAGGTGATGTGTACCCTTCTGAAGATCAGTCTCAAAATGGGCATCACTTCTGACCTACTTAAACTGTAAATCAGTGCATGGGACAAATGCTTATCTGCTTCAAAAGGCTGTATTTTACTCCCTCAGCACAGATGGGTGCACATGGGACTTGGCAATGAGCTTCCATAGAAAAGAAAACTTGTGGTACTCCTGGAGTCAGTCATCTGCATTTCAAAGTGGACAAAAGGTTTTCTGTACTCGAGGGAGGGAGAACTGGACATTTAAAGACCTTTTTTCTATCATAGCTATTAATGGAAATAAGCGCTGATTGTTATAGTTCTCATATATGAGATTTTAGAGTTAGAAGATGATAAATACAACACTGTAAAAGGAAATATTCCTGTTATTTCAGTGTATCATCTTGAAATATCAAAATAAAATGCTACACTGTAAAAGGAAACATTTCTGTTGTTTCAGTGTACCATCTTGAAATATCAAAATTAATTATACTCTTTTTTCCCCCCTGGTAGTTTCAAGAGATAATAATTTATCAGTAATTTTATTCTTTATTAAAAAAAAAAAAACAACAACTTTTATTTTCGCATTATCTTCTGATATGTGTAGGGAGTAAATATTAAACTATCCACATCTCCAGTTACCAAGAGATTCTACCTGTTTTTAGAATACTTCTTAACCAACAGCATATGTTGTATGAAGACAGAATTTAGAGATGACTCAAAGATAACAGGCACTTGGTGTGTTAGCTGATATACTACATTCTTTGCTCTGTTCCTGCATTTCAAATGCAGGATACACAGTCATATGGTTAATTTACAATTCATATAAGATATTAAATTTATTATTAAGTCTTCATAGAGATGTATGTTTTTAAGCCTTTTAGTCCTAAGCCAGCATCACTGGTAGTGTGTTTGTATCTAGTAAGTCTGTGATCCTGGATGCAGACATAGACTTGTGTTTGCTTGCACATGCATGAATTCACTGGACTTTCTAGATTGTGCCAAAAATCACTAACTAGGATTAAACTTAAAAGGATCAAGTGAGAGCAGATTGTTAACTTAAGTAATTGATCATTTAAGTAGCTTGAAAAGACTTCTGAAAACATTCATGTTTCTCTGCATCATTACTTTATGTTTATCTTGCACTGCTAAGGGTTTCGGGATTTATACCTGTCTATATATACATATATATTTCTATATTTATATATAGTCAGGTTGCCCTTGTCCTCCTTTTAGGGAAAAAAACCCCAACAAACAAAACGACTACTCAACTTACTTCTCTTCACACCCTCTTAAAAAAAAAAAATCATAGTTACTATGGAAACAGCTATTAAACAGAGAGTAGCAGTAATTAATAACATCTGCAAGTGCAGTATGAAGTCTACAACACAATTAATTCCAGCATTTGGAGTGGTTTGTGCAGATCTGCCCTTTGTTGCTTTGAATGGAATGGAAGACTGTACAGACCCAATTATAACAAGGCAGCTTAAGATTACCATAGTGATATATCACGCCTTGTGAAATAGTTTGGACTGTAGAGGCATTAACCCATGTAAATAAATGACGTTGTTATTATTTAGCTAATGGTACCTGGTTCTAGAAAGAATAAGACCCATATAGATATTATGGGCAAGTGCAAAAAATTTACTTTATCCTTTCCAATAGAATAACATAAAAATCTCACTTGCTGCTGAAATGAGAGCAGAAGCTTGAAATATAACTTTTAAATCCATTCCTTCATTTGAATTATAGAGACATGGGCAGATCAGATGTGGAAGTTTACCTACAGATGCTTTTATCTTCTGACTTTTCACTTTAAAAGTCAAATTGGAGTTTTTTAAGAGCAGCCAATTAAAGATTTTTAATAAATCATAAAAGAGATGAGAGAACTTATCTGTCTTCAGGCTTTATTGAAGAAGGAATATTATAAATATTTTTTATTTTATTATTTCTTAAGGCTACTTGGCATAAAGTCTACCATGTATTCCACTAGCTTCTCTCATTAGAAACTATGAGTATACAAAAGATTCCAATTTTCCTTAAATCATTTTTGCAGCTGGTGTAAAACGTGTAGCAGAAGCTGTTTTATCAGATTGAGGTATATTGTGTTATACAGGAGGAACTTCACCCTGAACACCAGTGTTGGGTCTTGTGCTCCTAAGTCAGGAGCTATGTGTCCTTTGTTACCTGAGCTAATAATCTCTGCTTAGGGGCAAAGCACATTAGATGGGGCCTGACCCCAGCTGATGGGGCCACCTGGNAATAGAATAACATAAAAATCTCACTTGCTGCTGAAATGAGAGCAGAAGCTTGAAATATAACTTTTAAATCCATTCCTTCATTTGAATTATAGAGACATGGGCAGATCAGATGTGGAAGTTTACCTACAGATGCTTTTATCTTCTGACTTTTCACTTTAAAAGTCAAATTGGAGTTTTTTAAGAGCAGCCAATCAAAGATTTTTAATAAATCATAAAAGAGATGAGAGAACTTATCTGTCTTCAGGCTTTATTGAAGAAGGAATATTATAAATATTTATTTGTTATTTTATTATTTCTTAAGGCTACTTGGCATAAAGTCTACCATGTATTCCACTAGCTTTTCTCATTAGAAACTATGAGTATACAAAAGATTCCAATTTTCCTTAAATCATTTTTGCAGCTGGTGTAAAACGTGTAGCAGAAGCTGTTTTATCAGATTGAGGTATATTGTGTTATACAGGAGGAACTTCACCCTGAACACCAGTGTTGGGTCTTGTGCTCCTAAGTCAGGAGCTATGTGTCCTTTGTTACCTGAGCTAATAATCTCTGCTTAGGGGCAAAGCACATTAGATGGGGCCTGACCCCAGCTGATGGGGCCACCTGGCTCTGATCCAGCACATGGCAAAGCTGTGTCAGCCTGTGCTGTGCTCCCCTGGCATACTGAAGACTTGACTTCAGCTTGCCATTCTTTTTGACATCTTTTAGAACTAAGTGGACAGGTGCACATCAGTACACGTAGACCACACCTCTCTTGGTGAGCTCAGTCCCCTTTTGCGTCTTTGTTACCCCTCCTACCTACTGGCATCTCTTCCTTAACAGCACAGAGTTTTTCTTCCCTTTACTGTTTCATCTTCTTAATGAATTTTTTCCTCTTCATATTCCTGTTTTCCTCATTCACTTTACTTTTCCTCACCTATTTCCTTTCAAAAATTTTATTTTCCTTTTGCAATATGTAATGAAGACAATACGCATATCTTTATTTCCACATGCATAACCTTCTTTCTTGATATTTACTTTCCTGTTCCTGTCTTGTTTTTTCTCCGTAATCTTCCATTCTTATTTTTTCTCCATCTCCCTGCCCAGTATTCCTTCTAAGTTATTTTTTTATTCACTACTAGTTTATAAAGCAAATTAAACAGGATACCAATACCATCTCAACAACCTATTTTAGGATAGGATGAACCATTCTGTGGAGGTGCTGTTGTATGCCCCTTGGTTATGGATGGATAAGAAAAAAGGAAACCCTCTTCTCATTGTAGGCAGTCCATCAGTATCTCACCAAATGCAGGACAGGAACATCAACAACTGTGTTCCAAAAGAAGGGAGTCAAATACCTTCCTACTAAACTTTAGCTTACCCTGTTGAACTTCCAAAAGGCAGCCTCTGTGGCTGACTGGCATAACAGCACCCATTTTTTTTCAGGAATATTGCAGTAAAATCTCAGCAATAACTTCGGAATGCAGCTTTTGTAACCCTCTGGTTAATTAGGTAGATGGATTAAGTAAGTATGAGATGTTGAGTGTCGCAGTTGAGGTGAACACGACACATACTAATTTCAGTATAAAGTGTAGGTAGAAAAGTGTTTATTCTAAAAGCTAGTGTCATATATATACAATTTTGTATGTTTATCATTCATGTTAATTGTCTATTGGTTGCTTACTTACTACTGTAGATCCATTGGCTATTTTAACTACACTATACTATTATTAGTTATCTATAACATAGGTATCTCAAGTATGTAAACAAAACTCCAGCTGTGTTGCCATTTACTCCCTCCATTGTTTTAATTTTCTTACTTCTCTTAATTAAGTTTCTCACAAGTAGAAACAAACTGTACCGAGACTAACGTCAGACTCAAGCTCAGACAAACTTGTTGACCTGCTGTTAATCTCTACAGTTGAGATGGCTTCATTCCATTTGGCTCATAGTGGTTTGCTAAGATTATTCTGTTGCTGTAACACAGAGTGCCTCTCCACTCCCTCTGGTGGGTCAATGTACCTTTTTTTAGCCCTATGAAATGGCAAGAGACCAGATTTCAGGTGAGTCTCATCCTTACATTTAGAAAAGCATTTACTGGCATAAGAATGTATCTCACAGGGTGAAAAAATGGGGAAAATTGTTTGATTTATGAGGTTAAAGATGAATTTTTTTTTTTTTTTTAAAAGAACTGTATACGCTTCAAGTAAGTGGAAGGGATGGACTAAATGTGGCTAGAATAGATAAGAGACTGGGTAGAAAATAGACAAGGTTGTACAAAAATATTTTTTCAATCTCAACCATGTAAAACATATGTTATTTGTATAACACTGGTCTTAGAAGTTATAGTTTTTACAAGTTCAGAACATACCATGGTTTATCATTCATAATTGACGGTTTTCTCCAGCAAGATTACTGACATTTATGGTTTTCTAAGAATAGTGTCACAACATCAATACGAGATTTATAAGGAGCACTTTTACAATATATTATGAAATATAAACACAGTGATTCATGAACAAAAAAAGTCAATTTTCCTTTGAAACTCAGAAACATATTAATGATCATATTAGAACAAACACAGAGATTTTCAGAGCCAAACTACTATTTCCATATAGTGCTTCAGTGTAAGCTCTGCTTAACAATAACTAAAACATCCCTGTGTTATCAACACTGTTTCCAAAATTATTCCAAAACTAAGCCCCATACTAGCTACTCCAGAGACAAACAACTCTACACCAAGCAAAACCAGTACCATGGGTGAAGTTTTAGACTGCCACTTTGTTATAAAATATTTTTCTTGGTATTCACTGAGACAATATTTATTGTTCTGGACTCCAAGTTTCAACATTAAACTATTCTAAAATTATTGTTTGTTTAACTGCAGAGTCAAAAAACCCAAACAAAAAAACCCCGCTTCCAGTGTGAAAATGCATACAGCCCTGCTCTAGTGACTAGAATTAGAATGAATGCTTTCCTCAAATCTGACAACAACAAGAAAAGCATAAACAATCATGTCAGATAGTGAAAATTTTGCTACTGGATCCAGAGTGCTTACTCAAATATGAACAAAAGCAAGGGTGAGAACAAAACAGTGCTGATTATCTTGCTGCTGAATGTAGGTCACAAAGTTTTTGCAATATAAATTCTATTAAATTCAAATATGTAAAACAATTCATCTCACTTGCAATGGGATGGATCCTGCGTTTCCATCTGGTGCAGACTTCAATAAGAGCATTTTTACCCCTGAAATTAGAAATTGAGATCAGGCTGCCTGCACTCTCCAGTCAGTCCTGCATCAGCAAACGGAATGAGAACTATTCAGCAAGATTACCCCCTCCTGCCCTACGTAAAACACAGACATAAAGAAGATATTACATGCCTTGGAAGAAAATAGTATTTTGGTATGTGGCATTGATCATCACAGAACTACAGAACCACAGAATCATTTAGGTTGGAAAAGATTTTTAAGAATATATAGTTCAATTGCTAACCCAGCACTGCCAAGTCCACCACTAAACCATGTCCATAAGTACCACATCTACACATCTTTTAAATACCTCCAGGTGTGGTGACTCAACCACTCCACTGGGCTGTCTGTTCCAGCACTTGACAATCCTTCCCATGAGCAAATTTTTTCTAATCTCCCATCCAAACCTTCCCTGGTGCAACTTGAGGCCATTTCTGCTTGTCCTATTACTCGTTACTCATGAGAAGAGACCGAGCACCACCTTTCTATAACCTCTTTTCAGGCAGTCGCAGAGAGTGACAAGGTTCCCCCGAGCCTCCTTTTCTCCTGGCTAAGCACCTCCAGCTCCCTCAGCTGCTCTTCATCAGACTTGTGCTTTAGACCTTTCTCCAGGGTCGTACATACAGACCTTGTCACACTTTTTGCCTTATTTCAGCAAGCACATTTTGGCTGAATCCAGTAACATCTGGGGGTTCCTTCTAGCAAAGTACATGTCACACCAACCACTAAGGAGGAATGTGCTCAGCACAATGCTGATCAGGGCTGGCAAGAATAAAGCCAGTACAGATTTATTGCCTATAACGCCCCCACAAAAGACACTTAAGGCACTTGGTAACTGTGTCCCATCTATTCACACAAGTGCTACAATCACTGCTATTCACAATCACTACAATCACTGCAGATGTTGTCTTAACTTGTCACTGGCTTCAAAAAGTTCTCTGACAATGCTGATTACTGAAGAATGAGTTTATATATTAGCATAAAACCAGATTAATAAAACTCTGATTCTGGTGCTAACCTAATAAATTTGGATGTTTCAAAAGTGGTTAAGAGACAGAGGGCCCTACTCTTTTGTCTTTTATGCTAGATTTGCAACAGTGTAAATTATATATGAAAACATAAATAATATATCCAGAAATTGAAATAAAAGAGAAAGGCTTGATCATGAATTAATACTTGCTCCTGATTAAATGAACTGAGAAGAAGCCTTTGATGCAAATTAAACTTTGTAGTTTTGCAATAGGAAATTTTTTTCTGACATATGGACTACCATGGTCAGTTGAAAGATTCCCAGTACTCTTGATACCTTAGGTTTTAACTTTTATACTTTTCAAACCCTGTGCTGCCTAGTGCGCAACTCTGAAGTTTCTGTCAGCTACTGTTCTCACGCTGGTTAGGCATAACAAGCCTCTCTAGGTTTGCTCTTCGAGGACACCAGGCCCCAAAATGTGTAAACTAAAAGCCTTGGGGGGAGGGGGGCAAATTTGGGGCAATTACATCATTAACTGAGGTTATCATTGGAGAATTAACCCTGATATGCAAATGAACAAAACTTATAAAAGTGTGAAGAACCTGTGACCCAGTATCCATCTTGGGTGTAGCCCTTTGACTGCGCAGGGTGTGCCACTGAAGGCCCTTCAAATAAATACCTACTATTATTCTCTTATTCTTGCCTAGTCTCTGTTTTAGGTGGCCACCACAAGGCATTGCTTTCAGCAGAATCATAGAATAGAATGACAGGATCTTTTAGGTTGGGAAGAATCTTTTAAGATAAGAGTCCAACCATAAACCTAACCCTGCCAAGTCCACCAAGTAGCTACAAAGCAAACTTTCTGTAAGATGCCTCATTATATGAATACCTGTCTCTCCTGGGGTCCTTCACAGAAAGGTCTTGGTCAGATATGACAGGCAATAAATTTATACTGAGATAAAGTAAGAATGAAGAAAGACTAACTTTCGTTGCTTGTCATTCAAGTGCTTAAAGAAAAAGACTTGTCAGCTGTAACAGATCTTTAAGAATCTCAACACAGATAAATGATAAGAATTTCTGCAGTGCAATGTTACTGTGAAGTACAAGCCATGTATTTAAACCAATGACTGTAAAAGAAAATAGTTTAATCAGCAAATGTAAAGAAATTAATTGTTTAGGAGACTTTAACGGCTTTTTAAAACTTCATGATGAAACTGCACTTGTGCTTCTTTTTTCTGCATTATGGGAGCGTGAAGACATACCAAGAAACTTAACTCTGCTAATTTTATGTTTTAAGTTAATCACACTTTCTTGTTGAAGGTAGTGGGAATTCATTTGAGGCCTATTATTCATACCCATACACAGCTGTAGGATGAGGTCACCACTCTAAACATTCTGCACCTTTGTTAAATACCTGGAAAATTAATGAATTTTTAGACCATAAATAATTAGGTGAACCAAAGACTGGGCAATTAGTAAATAACAAATTGCTCATGTATTAAGTCCTGCTTTCTTTTTTTCCCCCATGCTTCAGGCTGGTGTTGGATTCCTGAGTTTCAGATTCAAAAAAAGGCAAAACTTCAAAACCTGACTTCCAGCCTCACTTAATTTTACAGGAAAACAGTTATTTGATTCCACCTTTACTCAAAACTGGGCTCCAATTCAAATTTGCTTGTAAATCCTGTGAAGCTTGCAGGTTGATCTTGAGTTGGCTATCACAGATCTTCCCAGAAAACCACATAGCCCTTGTCAAGCTCCATTCTCCAGCCCTGGCTGCTCCTCTATGCCCCAATCAGCTTGATTGGAGCTCACTTGTATATTTCTCCTCCATGCTGGAGCCACATATAGACAACTTCTCTTCCATCTCTGAGTTTCAGTGAGCTCCACATGCATTCACTTACACTGTTCACAGTAGGATTACCTTGCAGAGGGTCTTGTTATATAGTTGTAAAAAGCACAGTAGGTTGGAAGCTTTGAATATTTCTCTATTAAATCATAGCAGTATTTTGTCTAGAATCTTTTCCACCTTTCAGCTACTGTTCTGTGTATTAGTACTGATGAAACAGTCACAATCCAGACCTTATAGCACTAGGTGGGGTGTCAACCCACCCCGGCATTGCACAGTTCCATTGCTAACCACGTGTTACTGTTGTCGGAACTATTTGCACATATAATCACTGCCCTACGAAGCTCTATGACCATCAGAGGTGTAGCTTACAGAAAAATTATACTAATGATGAAAGAAGCATTCCTGTGTAACCCTGTATTTATCTGTTTATTATTTTACATTATCACTCTCTGATCTTCTGGTCTCCTTTACAATATATTGAAATGGTACATGTGAGTAAGGGTGGTCTTGCTTATTCTCACCTACTGAAACCATTTCCTGTGTGTATTTGCATAGTTACTTGCACCCTCTCATTCCCAGACCAACATGTGAGTACTTTTCTGCTTGCCCATTCCAGTGGGTTCTCCACTGGGAGAGCACCTCTTTCCCAACTCAGAGCCCACAACTTGCTGAACAGCCCCTTGGGGGCAGCACTGCTGGGAATTTAACATGAACACTTCCCTGCTGAGAAGAGAAGAAATGGGCATATGCTCGATCCTTCAGGTAGGGAAGGAGCCAGGTGGAGCATTCCCTTTTATTCTGGAGGGCTGTTGACAGAGTGTTAATCTGTTACTGTGTTGTCCACTGCAAAACTGTAGGTGCTTTGGGGCACAACTAACTGAAGAACATCTGGTTCCTGGTAACTCAGCAGAATTTAGACATGAACTTTAGCCAAACTTCAAAGTCCTATCAAGGAGCAGAATCAGTATTTTTGTCCAATATTCATGTTCATAACTGAATTAATGTTAACTTGATACTGATAATGCTACTTTTAGTGTGAGAGCCCAAGAATGAGGAGATGCCTTAAATTACACTCTAAGAAGTAAATTTGTCATGGTCTTGGGCAACCTGTACTAGTTCACATTTCCACCCCCTTTCTTCTGTGCATTTCTCCAAACCTTTAATCCACTCCTCAACATATTTCTACCCCAGATCTCACGACACATCCCATGGGAAGCAGGACTTTTGTGCCACAGGGCCATGACTCTGCTGTTACCCTGACATCCCTGTAGGGAAGCAGACGTACTCAGGTGAGCAGTTTCAGGTGAGCAGTTTCAGGTAAGCATCCAAAGCACTGACTGCCCTTTCATGTGGCAAGACTGTAAGGCCTGTGGAGACCTCCAAAAGCTGGGCTATAGATACTCTTCAGACTGTTTGAGTCTAAAGGCTGCAGAATCATTTTAGAAAATTCTATTTTGGACTTGCATCCAAATCCTGAATCCTACGTACCTATAGGTAGGTGGATAGGTGAAGACAACTCAGAGTTCTTCCCACCAGCTCCCAAGTGCCAGCTCCAATCCAGAAACAATGTAGATGAGTGACTGCATGCTCTACAGATTGCAACTGAAATATCGTGCTGGCTTTGAGCCTGGGCAATGTGAACACTCAATTCTTCATTTGTGCATCTCAGTTTTGATCCCTCTGCCACCTTTAAAATAGAGACGAGTTTTATAAAAATTGTTGTGACTTAATACATTCAAGATGATGTGATCCTTAAATACAAAAGAATGTGACAAAACCACGAATACTAGGTCTGCTCTCTTTCATTTTCACCTGTTGAACCAAATAAATATATTCAAATATAAATATGTAAGCACATAAGAAGAAAAAAAAAAAAACAAAGAAAAGCAACCCACAGATCGAAAAGAAAATCACTGAACTTTTACATGCTTTAGCAAATTGGCTAAGAAATATTTCCCTGGATTACTTTCTGCATTTTTACCAAGAACGTATAGTTGCCACAGAGACTGGTGTGCGTGAACATGGGTAAACGAAAGGAGGGGAGAGGGAATGTGTTCTCTGAATTTCCAGAGAGATCTGAAACGAGTATCTGGGTTAGCGATGCGGCGGGGCGGGGGTGAACCCCGAGGACTCCCGGCCGTGCCGGCGGGGCCTCTTCCCAGAGGCGTTCAGGGACCCTGCGGACCCGGGACGCTGCAAAGGGCGGGGGCGGCGGCGCGGGGGCCGGGCTGGCTCCGCGGGGAGACCGGCATTTATAGATACATCCATAAAATATCTATTTAAATCGCAGCCCAGACTGGTGGCACACGGGCTGTGTGCGGCTGCTGCTGCCACCGCCGCCAAGGGAGGAGGGGGCTGGAATTAAAATAAGGCACGAAGCGGTTTTAAAAATAGCGTGCGGGCTGCACGGGGCGGCGCGGGGCGGGGCGGGGCGGCGGCAGCGCGGCCCCGGGGCGGCCGGGCCGGGAGTTCCTGGGCGCCTTGTATGGAGCGCGGCCGCCGCAGGGCCCGGCGCCCGTCCCCGCCCCGCGCCCCGACTCTCGCCGCTGCCGGCAGGGAAGGCAGGAGCCGGCAGCGATCTGCCCGTCTCCAACTCTCTCCCCTGCTTCCCTCCTCTTCTTTCCGGAGCTGCCACCCTGCCTGCCTCTCCTCCTTTTTCTGCTCTGCAATCAGTGGAATAAATCAGGGAAGGACGCGCGCAGACAGGCGCAGAGTAGGATCTGTTACAAAAGTAGCGCTGATGGCGGCGGATCAGATGAAGCTGGAGCTGCTGCTGGAGTAGCAGAGTGGAGTATCTCGCGCTCTCTCTCTTTTCTCTGTTTCGCCTCTTCTCCCACTCCACCCACAGATCTCCATCGTTTCTCCTCCTCCTCCTCCCC
>VZRR01005152.1:1831059-1855862 GCA_013398015.1 Oreocharis arfaki | reverse complement strand
AAAAAAAAAAAAAACCAACTGTTAAATATACAAAGTTTGTATGTTTCCTGATAATGATAGCAGAGGACTCCATTTATTTCTGTTCTTTTCTCTATACTGCATCAAGACAGTCTTGAGTTTAAGTATATCTTGTAATTCCTAAGTATCCTTTTGGCACAGCATGTGTTGATATTGTTGCTGGTGGTGAGTAATGTACTACATAAAGATACAACTTCTCCTTTCTGATAATAAACCTGTTTGTACTGATTAAACAAGAAAAGAAAAAACCAAACTAAACATATATTAATTTTTATAAACCTGCAGATGAAGCCTTTTAAAATCATTGGGACTGTTTCTGTATTTACTACATCATTGTGGATATATCTTAATGTCTATTTCTTTTATCCCCCCTCTAAGTTTCCTCTGCCACTCCTTTTCTCTCTTTCCTTTATCTTTTAACATTTTTTCTTCCTCAGTCACTTGTTCTGTATGTATGTATTACATTATATTCAAGACAGATCTGCCACTTAGATAAATTGGTGTGAAACATTGGTGGATAAAGATTATATAAAGATAAAAATAGTATACATATGAACATATATCTATATGTATGCAGACAGGACATTTTTAGAAAAGAAGTTGTGTATTCCCATTTTTTACTTGCATGAATCATCTTTACTGTTTTGGTGTCATTAGGACAACTCAGGGAAGTCTATATGAGTCATATGAATTAGGGCTTGTACAACTGGGACATTCATATTTTTGGTTTCTGCACATGGACCTAACAAGTATAGGTTCTGCTAAGTGTGGCTGGGCTTGGTACTCAGCATCTCTTTCTGTATGGCACCAGTGACCAAAGGTAGATAGATGACATTTGTGATGTTTTCTTTTCATCTGTTTCTACTGTCAGATTTTGACACCTCTCATATGCATAAAAACCCTTTTATAGCTTAAAGTCTGTCATAGAAGAATGCCACTTTAACTGCTGATGTTAATTAGAAAAGACTGCTGTATTAATGGATTATGAAATATCAGTCTCTTTCTCATTTGAAAATTGTTTTTTTCTCAACCTATTTAAAAATATTCACTATTAGCAAAAAAATAAGTTACTGAAGTCTACCTTCATATCAGTGAATTGGAAAGAGAGCCAAAAGATGTAATCTGCTTAGAATCAGGAAAGTGCAATATCACCTCTTAGTGTTTTCTCAGCAGCACATCTGAATGCTGAACATTATGCATGATGCTTAAACCCACTGATATTTTAAAGAATGTTGCTCCAATCCATTCTTCTAGTGGAAACATATTTAGAATAAGTGTGAAACAGCTTGTTGATTGGTGGTGTTTATTTTGGTGTTTTAATGGGATTTTTTTGATTGTGTGGTTGGGGGATTTTTTTTTTTTTTTTTTCTCTTTTAATGTCCCTGTACATGTGGTGATAATAAATGCAAATTATTTGGATCCACAAAGCATTTTTCTGTTTTACATATTTTATGATGTAAATTGTGAATGAGCAATTTTTTCATTTGTTTCCCTCCTAGGTATTTATGCTGAAGCCTCAGAATTAACAAATTCTATAGATTTACATTTTATTAAGTATGATAATTCAGCTGAAAACATCGAAATAGATGCTAATAATAAAAGATGAAATTTCATTGAAATAAATCAGCATTATAGCGGTTCTTGCCATCTTTCATTTTGCAGTGATGCTATTTTCAGAACTGCATTGCTCATACCCTGCAAAATGATTTTACCCAAGAATTCAGCTGCTAGAAAGAGAGCTGGAGCTTGGCAGCACATTAGCCTGAAATGTATTCATTGTTAAATAGAAGGCCTGTTGTAAAGATCTTAAAAATATTTATCTAGCAGAACATTTTAAGTTGATGGAAGCATGGTCAAAGTCTTACTGCTTTAATGTTTTGTAACAAAGAAACAACCCAGACTCTTGTTGCCCACTGATAACTGACATGTTTGTGCCTTGATCCTTTCCTGCCTTCTGCGAGAATCCCTTATCCAAGGCAGTGTTATCTTCTAGACCAATGCTTGACTTAAACCTCTGTGAGATAGGGATTGCAGTTTAGAAGCATTTTAGTAGAGAAAAATGACTCATTCTCTTGGTTGCTGACCATAGTAGGAGTAGAATTGAGCCCCAGACTGTTTTGTACTTCTTTGCAGCAACACCTGGGCTTTTGATCCCCTATGCTTGAGCTGCAGGTTGTGTTTAGAGTGCTCAAAAAGATCTTTGTGACAAAAGGTGATATTTTTGATGGCAGAAAATGTTGTTTTCTAGTGCCTTATTAAAAAATTTCCTTTAATAGAAGAAAGGATTTACCAGAAAACAATGCTGGAATAAAATTACTGGACCGTAGCTACATTTTGGTAAAGCCAGACGCCATAATTAATTTACGTCTTTTACAAATGCTGAACCAGACATCTTGATAGAAAGAGCGACAGCTCAGTGTCCTTAGTGTTCTGGTAAAAAAAAATAAAACATAGCTAGCACCGTGAAAATGCACAGGAAATAAGAAGTACAAAACAATAACTGCATTTGTGTCCCCAGCCCTGGGCAGCACGTGTGTGTTCTGTCTTAGATCACTCTTAGCCCATTCCTGCATCAACTTTTTTATTCCCCCTACAGCTGCTGCAAGACAGGTATCAATGAATACTTAAATGATTTGCGTTTGAGATTACAGCTCTGATTTATCTCTCTTACTGAATCTATTAAAGAGCCTGATCCCACTCAACTTTCCTCAAACACGCACAGGGCAATGCTCTGTCCTGTAGGATCGGACCAAGAGCCAAATTTTGCATCAGTTGTGCTATTGCCTACTGTAGCAAATTGGTCATTGCTGTTAGGGGGAGTTATGATTCTTCTTGCCCTCCTGATTTCCAGTAGTTAAAGAGAACTGGATTCAGTATTGTTTGCAGAATATGATTTTTATGTTACGCAGTACTGTAGAATGCACACAGTAGTGCTGCAGGAGCAGCTCACATTTAAGTTGGAAATACGTAACACTGATAGTGAAATTACTGTCAACTGCACTTCTACTTCAGTAATGTTCATGGGTTGTATATTCTCAGTTTAGGGCCAGACTATGCTGCTTGTACCCTGGAATAAGAAAAGTCCCATTGATACTATCAGAAAAATCTGTGCAAGAGTGAAGATTTTCAAAATACACTTCAGCACTTTTTAATAGCTAAAATTAATGGCATGTGTCTGCAGCTATTCAGCTCAAGAGGGATTTTTCTTTTCATTCTCTACTGCTTTTCAAACTATTTTTTGACCTACTCTGCTTCTAAGCAAACTCAGTGTTACACATCTTCCTTTCTTTCCTCCTTCCTTCCAGACTTAGTAAGTTTTCAGGGTGAAATGTAAGATAGACTCTCTCTTTCACAGCCACCCTGTGACAGGAATATGGCTCACTGTTTGGGAATGTTACACTAGTGATGGCAGGGAGAGGACCGTGGTTTTTGCTTATGTCCCTCCTTACACCACCTTTCTCTGCATTCCAACAACAAACTGATGACAAAGAGTGAATTTCTGTTCCTTATATCATTTTTCTATCACATTTATCTATTTACAAAGTTTCTAACAAGTTTATGAAAATGATTTACATTATTTTGCATCAACAAATCAGCAAGCTTTTGCAGATAATTACAGTAATTCAAGATCAGACTTTTTTTTAATCTGACACAGGCCTGAAATAACCATGGAATGTGAATGTAAAGTTGTAATATTGCTGACTATTATAAAAAGTGATTTATTGGTTTTTTACATTCTTTAAATTACATTCTCACTCCCTCTCATTTGAGAGTTTGGTAGGGTAAGAACTATAGTCTGATTTTGTAACAGAAATTCTGCATAGTGATTTAAGAATTTTTGTTTTTTGAAATTGCCTTTGCTTCTCCAGGACCATGAATGTTCAGCCAGAAATGCAGAAACAAGAAGGTTTTTTGTTTCTTTTTTTAAATGTGTCCTATGTACCATATGAAATAAGAAAAAATTTTTGCACAGCCTTTATTGGATGTGTAAGATGGAGGTAGTGTAACATTGGATTAGTCATCCTTTTCTCAGCATAAAATGCTTCAGTTGAAACCTGTGAGCAAAGTCTCTCAAATTTATTCATTATAATAAAATCTAATTCACTTTTGACCTGATTTGAGAAGTAAGTAAGAGCACAAAGGAGTTTCTGAGTCCATGGTCTATTTTTTGTAGCAATCAGGTGATAAATTATGTTAATTTTTATTTAAAAGAGAAAAGCTGGGCTTGATTTATCCAAACAGTATTTGAACTGAAGTGCTCCTATTTTCCCTGCGCAGGTTCTCACCAGACTGGCCTAGAAGCTTAAAATGTTCCCCAGAGATATCTTTCCCACCCTTATATTTAACTGGGATTTTTATTATATTTTGATAGCATGGAATAAATAATCTTTCAGGTAGGCATAAAAATAAAGTTACAGAAGTTCTGTGGCTAAGGGTGGTGGCAGTTCTAAAACCTAAATCAAGTCATGCCCCTTTTCTCAATTGTCACTATTAATACTGTGCTGCATTTTTCTTTATACACTAAGGTAGTCTTAAACAAACCAGTAAAAGGAAAGTTTTGTTCATTCTTGAAATGAGCAGAAATTTGCCACACTAGGTATATGTTGATTCTTGATTAGAAATTCAGACCTTTTCCATAGAAGGGAACTGAGTCATGGGAGCTGTTCTGTCAAAGATTACTGAAGTCTGAAATGGATGAATTGTGTTATCAACACTGCAGGAAGGCGAGGAGTAATGAAAAAGAGATGACAGGAAGTATGAATTACAAAGTTAGGGCTCTTACTCTTCCTTCCCTGACTCTTACAGGTCACTCCTTCACACGTAGATCCAATGTCCCATGAGACCAGTCAAAATGTTGAGGGATGAATACAACGGTCCACTAAAAGGCAAATTTTAGTTAATAATATTCTGATGTGGACTAGAGGTGATAAAAATGGTTTATTTTGTAAATGGGTAAATGAAGCCCCACAGTAATTATTTTCCCCCAGCGTGGATTGGGGTAGTCTATTTAGTAGAAGTCTTGTGGATCCTAAATACAACCCTATACTGGGAGGCAATGCTCTTTATTTGGGGAATGCTCTGCCCTTAAAACTCTGTTTTGTGAGTTTAATCCAGAAATGTGGTGGTTTCTTATGCAGATGTTAATGCGGAAGTTCCTTTTTTTGCAGTATATGGCAGTTTTCTTTCAATTGATTTAAGTAGAATAAAATATAATACATAATAGACTATTCATTGGTAAGTAGAGTAATTTCTTCAGATATTATTGAACATCCATTTTTTCTGTTAGCCTTACTTGTAATTTTATTATGTTTATGTATGAGTATAACAAGTTCTGTGGATTTTTTTTGATGACAGGTCAAAGTGAAGAATAATTCATGTAGGGATGGAAGTTAAGTGTAGTGAGCCATGAACCTTCTTGCACCCTCATCATCTGTGGAAAGTATCCTGCATTAGGTTGGTTAGCTGTGTGTGTGTTTCTTAATGTAGGAAGTATTTCAGTATTTCTTGATCTGGGACTTTTCTCAGAAATTAATTTAGTGGTACCAGTTTTGAAAAAAAAAAAAAAAGAGGAAGAGGCAGTAGACTCTAATTTGCTTTTATTTAATCACAAATATTCTTATTTTGTTTTGTACGATGTATGTCCTGAATTGTGTGTACCATGGCTAAGCTTTTTATCTTTAAATGCCTCTCTTTATTAGTATCTGCCTCGCTTTATCTGCCTTGTCTTATTTCTCAAGTTTTGTGCCTTAGTTTTCAATATTAATTTCTCTCAGTAAAGTAGGAAACTTCAGTGTCTTACCACGTAGTCAGGCAAGGGCTTATTGTCAAGATTAATTTGTTAGCTAATGCCTCTAAAGCTTTCTGTAGTTGAAAAGTGTTGTTAAGCTGTTAAGCCTAATTTATTAAGATGTGTGTTTGCTATATTCCCACTTTACCTCAGAAACTGGCATGACCAAACCTTTCCTGGATGGATGATACCTCTGGTTTACCTGGTTCTCGAAGTGGTTTCTTAATAGAATCTTTGTAGAAAAGGTACCATCATATCTGCTTCTTTTGGTAACTTGTGATCTGGGGATCTGGAAGAAGTTAATCTCCACGATCTGTACTTCTTGGATGTACACAGATTGCAAAACATAAGCTTAACAGCATTTTTAGAAACTAACAGGAGTCAGCAAAAATCTGCAGACAGTATCGTGAGGAGAAGCCAGTATGTGACTCATGCCTACGCCGCGTGCTCGTTGCACTCCCTTGCCAGTCGTGCCAATTCCTTTTCCACTGTGGAAAGCACTGGGAGCTGTGGATCCTGGGATCTTCTGAGATCTGTACTGTGAATATTTCGTACTTGAAACAGAGACAGTAGTTAGGTAGAAAACTAGCCAAGGGCTCATGACATGTTAATTGATGTGATCTGTTTCTTCTTTTGCAGCACAGGCTACTGCTGGTTATATTCCATTTCTAAAATGGGAATGACACCCAAATTGTCATCCTGCTGTAATAAATGTGTTTAATAATGCAAGGTGTCCTGTTTCTATAAGAAAGATGGTAAGAACAGTACATAATTTTTTCTGTTTACAGACTAGTAGCATGCCTAAGACGATCGCCAGCAATCACTAATTACCTGACAATCACCAAGACTTCAGATTTCAAGCAGGAGTAACATAGTTTTCATTGCAATTATTTTTTATGCTACAGACAGTAGCAATAGAACTGTAGCCGTTACTTTTTTTTTTTTTCATTTATCAAGGCACAATTTTTGCCTTAGCATCTTCTTGATTAAATTTTTTATTTGTTGTGAACATATTTTATATTATGTGGTAGATATATAAGCTGGGAGAGAATCACTAATATGTGCAGGAACATGTGTTAAGGAGATTTCAGTGTAATATACACACAGGGAGAAGGTTCGTGGTAATTGAAGGCAGAATGTGGTCTCCTTTGACTGATTAGAAATACATGAGAGATTTGCATGACTAAGAGTATGTCTAGAATACACTCTAAATGTCTTTGGAAATGGTTGGGTACCCAATTTCATCCTTCTTTGCACCAGTGTAATTTCAGCATAATGACTATCAGTCCTGTATCATTTAAAGCCTGAGTGCAAGGATGAATCCACATAAAATAATTTCTGATTAAACACATACAGGTTTCATTGCAACAGAATGAGTCATCACTGTCAAGGCCTGATGGTGAAAATTACATAAAATAAAATGTAATACATGATTGTATTAGGCTTTGCAGAGGGGAATAGTAAGATACCCCAAGGAAGCCATGTGTGATATCAGATGTGGTCATTTGTCTTCCTTTTAAATATAAGATCTGACACCACTTCATTGTCTGTGCCCTACTGAGCAAGTGTCCATGTGAAAAAGAAGTTCTTAATGTGCTGGAAGGTACTGAAAAATGTTCTCCCAGATTAGGAACAAACATAATTTTATTACATAAAAGTGTGGAATTGTAAGGAAGAAATACTTTCTTTTTCAAAGTACTGCAATGTCTAGTGGTGTGCAGGTTAACTCTAAGTGGCTTTCACGAATGTATTTTTTTTGTAGTTTTATTTTTGGTTGGTTTTTTTTTCTTCTTAAGCAATTAGTTCTAGAGCTTAATTTGGAATGGTAGAAATGATAGAAGTAATTTAATTTAACCCGTCATTATGCCCCACTGAGTAATTCTTTCATTTTTGGGTATGAAGTCTTGAGTTTTCTGGTAATTAGAATTAAAATCAGCAAGAAATTTACAGACAAACTTTATATTTGTTTTCAGTGAAGCTGGATTTACTCTGAAAGATTATATTGATGCTTTATGGGGGCATGAGGTAAAATTCTGATACGATAGCTGCTTTGCTAGTAGAAACAAAAGCCAGTGTCTTTACTCATCTTGTATATATGTTCCTTGTATAGATACACTTTCATTGTCTGCAAAATTAGGATTAAAAGCACCCATTACTTCCTTGCATGGATAGTGAGAGTTTCAGTTAACAAATGACCATAAAGAATATTGCAGTGGATGTATGGAACAATAATTCGCTTGCAGGTATTTTGCTGATGGCATTTTTTCCTTTCATGACTCCATTTATTTATAGAATAAAGTATTGTTATTGCCTGCAAGGTAGTCTTGCACAAACATGCTCAGTTATTCTTGTAGGTATCCATGCTTCTACAGACACTTTATGTTTTCATTAGTGATGCTTTCAGCATTGCAAATACAGGTTAAACGTTGATGATTAAATATTTTGTTCCACATATCTCGTTAACTGGGGCTCTATTTCTTTTTAGTGAATAGTATTCTACACAACAATTGTCCCATTACTCTCTGTGGGAATAATGTGTTTACAGAATACAATGATGATCAACGTTTTAAAAAAACCCTTTAGAAAAACTTTTTAAAAAAGTTAAAAGTAAGTTACACTGTTATAAAGCTTAAAGACTTGAAAACTAGGAATAGCAGGATAAGAAACTGCCTTAAGTCTTAAATTCCCTTCCTTATAATATCTTCATTGTGATCCTGTCTTCAGTTACAAAACCAATTTTTTTTTCTGCTGGAAACACCTTTCTTTGAGAATGTTACTCAAAATTCAACCGCATTTTAGGATTGGTGTATTTTGTAGATAGCTTTGGTAAAGCTGCAAATGAGATACTTTGTCTTTAGCAATGTAAAACTAGTAATGGTTGCCACTACATGGAGAGAGTGTAGAAGCACCTGCCTTTGGGGATTGAAAGTAATTTATTAGCCAAAGCTATTCTCTGAACCCAAAAGCTATGATAAAGGTATCCTATTTAAAGAGGTATTTTTGAGGTGTTTCGATTTTTTGTATCGTTAGAATCTCGTTTCACTGCAGAAAGAGAGATCACTGGTTGACGCCACCTTTTTTATGCTGTGTGACTTCAGTAATTGGTACAACAGCCTTTCACTGGGCAGGGATTACTTTCTAGCTGGGCTTTTCCCTGAAAATTAACAAACAGGAAATATCAGCAATATACCAGAGAAATACTGGCTGTTCAAGTTACCTATATGGTTGAAAAAAAATCAAGCTTCTCGTGTGTCTCGCTCTGTATTTAGTTGTGTGGTGATTTTGTAAGCAACCATACCCAAATTTAACAGATTTCAATACTTCACATTTTAGACTTCTGGTGTACCAGATCTAGATTTCCTACACTGATTCTTAGGGATGTGTATTTGGATAGAAGTTAATCAAGGCTTTTTAATGGCCAAAAAGGTAACCTACACACCAGGATCATCTGCAATATCACTTAAAGACTACATAAAATAAAGAAGTTCTTCATTACTTATAATGAAACATTCCTATAATGTCCGAAAAATAATAAATTAAACCATTTTTTACTTTAGAAAAACCAAAAAAAACAAAGAGAAAAACCTAACAAAAAAACCCCACAAAACTTGCAGTATTTTAAATGCGTTTTACTCCAAAATTCTTAAACAAATATTTGGTAGGCAAATCTAGGCTGCATGAGGTACACAATTTTGTTTGTTTCTGTGAAATAGAGCTTCTAATTCAACAGTAATTTAGATAGATTCAGTTTGTGGTTTGTTACTGTGTGATTTGACACAGACACACACTCTCCATGCAACATTTCTTTCACCTGGGAAAATTGGATAATGAACTAATGAAGGTTTTCTTGGCTGATAATGCTGTCTGTTTTCAGAGCACAGCAATTACACAATCTTTTTAGCACTCAATGTCTATCTAAACAAAATCAATGCAAAAATAAGGGCTATTTACAGTGAAGTGTCGTTATTTTACATTGTTTGGGTAGTTCTGTGAGAGTCTGAAATTATACTGAAATGATACAGTAAAAAGAAGTCTCAGGAGCTTTAAAGCCTGATTTATCTAATGGCCACCTGATTTTTCTATTGCTCAAGTAATTCACCGCTACTTGTCTGCCTCCATATAAATGCGATGTTTATCATTGCTCCTTACCTTTTCTTTTTTGAAGAAAAGCTCAATTCTATGCATCTCAAAACTAGACTTGATTTGAATTTACATGGTTTCAAAGTTGTAAGTTGGGACTGGAGTAAAGCTTCCAAACCATTTATTTACAATAGTATGGGAGTTTTGTGGTCTGTTTTTTTTGTTCTTACCCAGTTTTCTCCTTTATCAGTGAGTTCTTCAAAAGGGCATGGAGAATTGTTTGTGATTTTTTCAAATTGTAATATGCTTTCAGAATGTAATATGCTCTGTAAGTGCTCATTTTGCTATTACGTATCAAAGCAGAATAAAGGGCTGAATTCCTATTGCTATTAAAATTGTGGTGAGGGTGAAGTCATATTCAGGCTATCAGCCACTTCACAGACTTTAGCCTGCAAAGTAAGGTAAGAAAAATTCAGATTAAATATACAAAATGCCTTGATATTACAACTAAGTATCTTGTGGATCCATTCTCTAAAAGCTATTGTGGTGCTTCTGAAATGTTAAGCTTCTAAATCTGTACTGAAGAGAAATCTGAAAGGGCAAAAGCTCTCTTCTGTATTACTTGAGAGCTGGACAGTACTTTTTCCATTTCCCAACTTTTTTATTTTCAACTGTTACATTTTTAAAAAGGAAAAACAAAAACCTTTTCATTTTTAAGTTCACTTAAAAGGTATAAGTATGGAATGGTGTCATATTATGAGATTAAATATTTCTACTGTAGGCTTTCAGATCTTTTGATAAAGTGCTGATTTAGCTACTTGATCTGAAGAAATTATTACTAAATGATAAAATGTTTTCCCTGGAAACATTTCAGGTCAGTTTGGACAGGGCTCTGTGCAACCCCATCTAGTTAAAGATATCCCTGCCCATTGCAGGGAGTTGGACTAGATGACCTTTAAAAGTTTCTTCTGACCCAAACTGTTCTATGACTCTATTTGTTTTTACATTATTTCTGAATTCTTCTTTTAGCAGAAGATTTGTGGATTATTTTAAAGGCTTCTACAGAGGTAACCTTTGTTGCCAATCTACTCCAGAGAAGCATGGTGATGTTGACTAGCTTTCACTTTTGTCCTAGGTAATAACTTTTAATGATATTAAGCTTGACCTTTTCTGTTCTCAAGCAGTGGAACAAAATAATGGTAAAGCTCCATGGAAATGGTCCATAACCCCTGTTTTTTGAGTGATGGTAAAAGAATTTCAAAAATTAATGGAAATTATGTACAGAATATAATCTGTTGCATCATTTTTTATATCTCTATGCATTTCTGAATCTATTTTCTAATATGGCTGAATCTGTTGTGTGAGATTCAGTTTGACATGTGTGAATGAAGTACGTCAGGCTAGGTGACTGAGTTTTCCTGTGTACACATCTCAAACCGCAGCACTGCGTGCATCATGTACATGTGTCTCTGTTCTTACTGACACAGTATTTGAAATCTCCAAACAAGGAACAATCCCCATATTTGGTGTGACAGAAACTTAAGAGAATGAGGCAGAGATCCTTAGACAGAAGGTTTGTCAGGGAAACAGCATCCCGAGTAATGATAAAGCAATATACTTTATGTCTCCTAAGGGTTTTCCCTAATAATACCTGTAGAGGAATAAGTAATGGCAGGGATAATGTTATGCATACTAATGTGTGTGCACCTCTAACATGACGCAGACAGTCAAATCTTTCTATAATTTTTTTTCTCCTGTGTGTTCATTGCAGTTATCAATATAGGAGAGATATGGTTTAGCACCCAAGAGAATGGTATAATGTCTGCCATAGATGACACCATTAGTGACAGGTAGGACAGAGCAGTAGTTTGCCCAGTATTTACTACAATGCTCTTAGTGCTTTGTAAATGGACATTGTCACCCTTTAGGACTTCATGAAAGTTCATAAATCTCTCTTAACATTCTTATCCTACAGTTGTTTTTGCATGTGAATATTTCTGAACAGTGAGGCTATGCGGCAGATAGGAAAAAAATATTTGTAGGACTGGGCATAGCTAATTTATTAAAGGAGATAGATTATCTTTTACAGTACATCTAGTATGAACCCGTTTTGTCTTCAGACTATGATTAGTGGAAGAGACTTGAATTTCTGTATCTCTGCTTCATTGAATTGTTGACAGCTGTTCAGGCTCAAGTCCTGTGTATGAGTACACTGAGATCCATTGGTTTGGGTGGGAGTAGCATGTGACGTGTTGTGATTGTTGATGCATGTTTTGCTGTATTTCTCTGTGCTGGCAATGTTATTGAGACTATACAGCAGTATTATACTTTCCCATTATGAAGTATGGGATAACTAGTAGGATATTCTTAGCTACAGAATTACAAAAAGTTGAATATTAATCTACATGACCTCCAAAGAAAGCACAAAGAAAAGCTTTTCAAAAATACAGACTGTACTTCAAACCTAAATTTATAAAGTCCTTTTATAAACAGCTAGTGACTATGTGACCTTAGGTATATGGCATGGTTATCTCTGCCTCTGCTAATTGGTCTGCACCACACGTCATTGCCACTCTGCACTTTGCCAGGCACAGCCATTGCCACTCTGCCCTTTGCCCTTAATTTGACTTCCCCCAAGTACTGAATCATTTAATCCTCTGTCTGTTAAATTATGGGGGAAATGCATGGATGTAGATGGCAAAACTCATGTTGACACCAGCAAAACCATAATTTTACCCTATATAGTTTGAAATTATTCCTGTGACAGTAAGGTACACGGAACTACTGTGAGCGTGTGTGGATCATACAGATTTCCTCTGCAAGCCTTTAGCTCTTTATTAAGCTGAATGTAAGTTCATTATCTTCCATGTGTATTTTATATTCATTTGCCTCTTGCCTCTGTGTAATTAAAGTTAATATCTGCATAAACATTGGTTATGTACACTCAGCAGATAAGTGTAACTTCTGACTAGTGGTTAAAGCTAGCTGGTAGGCAAATTATTAGGGTTACTTTTGAGAAAATTCAGAGGTGTTTCTGCAGTTGCTGCCTATGCTGTATCTCCAAACTGCAATATCCACATTTATAACTATTTAACGTCTTTCATGAGGCCCTAGCATTTTCTCTCACTCATACTCCCACATCATTAATTTTTAACAAATAAATATGGATTTCATCTGCTATTGATGGGAAAAAAAGGCTTTTCAATTTGTTTTCTGAGAAAATAATAGTTACTGAAGCATAAATTAAGCTTGGCCATCAATAGATATAGTTTGTTGAACACTGGGGAATACTTAAAGGCCATTTGGTTTCCTTTTCTCAGAAAAAAAAAATGCAGGCTGAATCAGATATTGTTTAACCGGTTACCTGGATTGTTATGAGTCAGGGAAGGTGGAGTGACATCTGGTTTCTTTGTTTAGGAATTGCCATGTAGGATTTAGAAAGGGATATATGTGTAAAAATAGCATGATTTTCTCTGCTTCCCAGCAGTGCTATTTCTTTATCCCTAATCTGTGTAAACCCAAATATTTCTGTTTACTGGGAGATCAGAAATTTGAAAGGAGTGGTGCATCTCAGGTGGGAGGAAGATAGAATCCATCTGTTGGAAGCAAGTTTCTGCAAGTTCCAAGGGCTGGAAGGATGCCCTTCCATTTGAAATTCAGTATTGTTACTCTGTTAAAACAAAGAAAGGGATCAGAAGCCTTTGCAATAGAATTGTTTCCTTAATTGCTTGCATAGTATTATTTAAGGAAACCAACATGGTTTTTCTTCTGTTATGTTCACGTATGATTCATTAGTTTCAGAAGAAGTGCTGTCAGGTTAGCAGAGGAAGAACATCCTGGATTCAGACAGGTGCCAGTCAAAGCTGGAAACCCATTTCTAGTGACATTGCTAAGCACAGGGATGGATACTCGCTGGAGTTCACTTTGGAATACAAACGTGGCTGCAGAGGCCTCAGGCTTTTGTCTAAAGAGTGGCAGGCAAAGGGATCCACCTGAGGAGCCCAGGTTTGACACAGTTGGATTGCATCCAGCTTGGAGTATCACTGTGCCTTCCTGTAGAAGCTGGAGTTGCTGATAACTAATGAGGTCTGTACCCTGTTCAGAGTGCTTGCTGACAGCATGTCACAGAGCAGTGGTGTAATATAAATAATAAGATTTTGCTCTGTTTTCTTTATTGCTCTTTGTTGCTTATATTTTTAGCTGCTTGCTGCAAGAGATGGGTCTCTGGATTGCTTGCTCTGGTGCACACACTTTCTTTTTCACTGGCTGTCTCTCTCTGTCTCTTGACAGGTGTAAGGAGGATCCTAAATATAGAAGCCACCCGTCAGTTGGCTTCAGCAATCAGCAAGCACTGATTTAGTATTTCTCTTAACCAGCTAAGCTCCAGAAGGGTGTTTCTTTTAAACCTTTATCAATTTATTCCATTGCAGGCTTTCTTCAAAATTGTTAACTAGCCAGGTTATCCTACAGCAAGAAGAATACTATTAGCAGGCATGTTTCAGAAATGGTGGTTGTCAAAAATGGCTCCTGCAATGGAAAGGAGAAAAAACTGCTTTTTAAAGAACTCCCTTGTTTTAGCAGTTTAGTTAATGATGCAGTATCTCTATTGGGGAAAACTGAGACTAGGTGTGAGTACAGTCTTCAGTTTTCAGATGAACACACTTTCAGACATAAGTTGTTGCACACTTTCCTATTAATTTTTCCTTATGAGAAAAAAATTTAATGCAAATATACCATTTAGCTGGGATTTACTTTGCTATACACAGAAATTAGGCATGTGGTTAGAAATGGAGGTGTCCTGGTACTGCAGATTTATAGTGCTCAATAAAAGTACTTTTAACATAGAGTAATGTTTTTCTTTATGTTCATTTCTTTATTCTACAGTTGAGGTCACCACAAAAGTACTTATTCCTAAAAATTAACTGGCCAAATTTAATAGATTACCACTGCAAAAAGTTCTAATTAGAATATTTTGGGGAAAAAAGAGTTGCAACACTACATTAAAGACAACTTAAACATTTTCTCTTAGTGTGTAGGCAGGCATCTCAAATTCTTTCTCTTCCTTGTGACCAGTTGCCATTAATATTCATAGAAATTGTTAGCAGCCTACAGAGGAGAGGAGCTCCTAAAATTCATTATCTAATTGCGACAAGTGAGTTGCACATGATGAAGACCCTTTTTGATAATGATGTGCTTTGATTTTTTATGTTTTATGATTGTAATGCACTTCTATTATTCTAATACAATTTCTTATATTCTAGTGTATTAAACGTGTTAAACATGGGCACAAGAGAAGTCAGTGCCTTTATGTAGCTCAGAAAGGCAGTAGTACTTTTTTTGCGGTCGTCGTAGTGGTTACACGTGGTCTGTCTGGTTGTGAAAAATTCTATAGCAAAAGATAGCATGTGTTTGTTATGCTTATATAAGGTTTTATTTTTGGCAGCCAGTGCTCCCTATACCCAGCCATGAGAAACGACCTGTTTCTCTATTTCTTTTTTACTGTTCTATAAATTGATATAATATTGGAAGCTTCTGCCATGTCTGGGACATCTGCTTCAGTGGATGGAGCATGATTCAAACCTCAGAAAGAAGTAAGAAGGCTGCTAGGTGAAATAGGACTGGCCCTGAGAAAAGGAAAAATGATTTAAGATGGAAGATGTTTCCAATAAAAGGATGCTTTTGCAGATTTGGCACAAGAGATTCTGGGATAAGTCTAACTCTCTTAATACAGATAGTCTCAAGCTTTATACCTGAAAATCCAACCTGCATCTAATGTGCCTTCTGGGTGGAAGCTCTTTTACATTTCACAGATCAGAATTTGAACCCACTGAAGCCCAGTCGTTTTGCTTATGAGCTTGAGTTTTTGCATTCAAGAAAAACTGCTTATTCTTCAGTGTGAACTCATGTAATCTGACTGTGACATCTCAAAGGAGCAAACCAGAGTTTCCATAAGCTGATAACGCAGCTACCAGAGCTGTTACAGTTCTAGCTGTAACCAGCAGTTACGTGTGTAGGCAAACATATCTTTGCTGTGGTATGAGCCACCAGGTTGGAAGGCAGACCTGCTTCTTTAAAAATCCTTGTGCATCTAGTACCTAGTTTATTCTCTCCTCAGTCTTCCAAATTTATTTTTCACAGTAGGGTGATGTTTTTTTTTAGCTTCCTAGAGACCTGGCTAGATTCTTTCTGCCTTTGTCACATCATCTACTGAATACAGCGAGAAGACGTTTTCTGCTGAATTTTATCTTACCAGCCTGGTGTTTACTAGACAGAAAAGGTGGTAGTCTCCTCTCATGAGCATTGTCACAACGTGCAGGAGTGGCATTGTGGCTGTATGTCTACATGGTTCTTCTTTGATCATTATCCAGGGCAGAATCCACATACTCTACTTTCACCTTTGTGTTTTCATACTCTAGATACATTTTCTAAATAGAACAAAAAATTTAAATTGAATTATTTTTCCATCAATCCCCCAAGAACATTAAATCAGGTCCATATCAGAAATATTCAAAAATATTTCCATTTTGTATCATATATCATAAAAACAAAAAAAAAAAAAAAACAGCTCCTAGCAAAAGATAAGGAAAAAAAACCCCAACATTTAATTTGTAAGAGGCAACTATCTTTCTAATAAAACCACTTTTTCATTTACATGTCTATCTATCTATCCATCTTTCTTTCTTTCATTCATTCTTCCTTTTGCTATTTCTATCCATTTGTCTATTTACTGGGTTGAAGTTGGGGATAAGAAACAGTGCCTATAACTGGATTAAGGATCTAAGAGGGTTACGAAGAGGATATAAGGGTACTTTGTGAGCAGAATGACTAAGATTGTTAATAAAAATAGACCAGCTGGTCATGTTACATGCTTGGTAATATTGTGCTTGGAGTGCAAGTATGTGGAACGAAAAGGATCCCTGGCGTTCTGCAGCATTAGGTAGGGATGGTTTGCAGTACTGATAGTGGCACAAATGTATGTTTGCCCAAATGAAGAGAGGAGGAACTCCAGAAGCAGAGTGCATAATCTGTTATGCTGAGCTAGTTTCTGAAGTGACACTCACTTTTGTATATACACATTCTGGGTACGGGGAAGGTTTTCTCCCCTTCTCTATGCTGGTCGTTAGAACCTGGCCAGAGCCGCTGGGGGGGATTATGCACAAGCCTCAGGCTTTTTCAGGCAGCAGAGTTACGGATTGGAAGTATAAATCTTGACAAAAGCACAGTCAGTTATGGTTTTCCCACAGAGAGAAGGAGCCCTTCACTGTTTTCGAAACAGACCTGTGACTAACAGCTAGCTGAATAAATAATGGAGATCTTGTATCTTCCGTGATACATAAGAATTATCCTCCCAAGCTGCATGGCACTTCCTTAAGCAAACGAAGTGTTTGCTTTTCAAAGGGCTGGATAGTTTTTAAAAGGTTTTCTCTACTCTCATTTAAGAGTACTTTTATTACTAGAATTCACATTTAAGCAATTTCGCACCTTCCAACTGGGGGAACATCAAGTATTTTATTTGTTAGCATGAAAGTAATATATGTCCTCATTGCTGAATTCTAGTCACTGCTTTTAAAGGTAGTGGTGAACAAAATCATCCTCTTGTGAGGCACCATACTTCTAGTGCAGCAGTATTTTGGGTTTGTATAGAATTCTTCATGGCAAGAGTTCCATGGAAGAGGCCAAATTCAGTGCTGCCGAAGTAAAAGGTTCAGAAAACAGATGGGCAGGATGGCAGTTTTAAGAAGCAAGGAAGAACTGTGATCCTCATGTCTGAGTGCAAACCTACGCTGTGGCAATTACATAGTATCATTTTTTCTGTAATTTCTGGCTTAGGGATTTACAGGCTCTCAGAACCTGTAGGTCAGACATATGCCTCCAATTTTTCCTTCCTTCAGGAAAAAAAAAAGAATTTTTAGAACTCATGTTTCTAAATGTGTTTTTTTTTTTTTTGTGTTGAAGATTGAGCCTAGTTTAACTGTTAGGAACATTACTCTTTGATGAAAAAACCCTACTCTAGGTCTCCTCTGATACCTCCCTTTGTTGTTTTTTGTAAAGATATTGTTCATACACAAAACTTTTTCCATTCCAGGCTAAAACTCAGATACCTCTCCTAAGAAAATGAAAGAGTTGGTACTTCAAGAAAACAAGTCTTACAAATTGAAATTATAATTTCTATTAAGAGAAAGCAGCAAACAACTGTGTGCATACTATATAATTATGTGTGCTTTTAAAAAGCAGTTTATAGATCCAGAGCCTTGAGTATTTAACTGCAAATTTATGTATAACATTTAGCTCAATCCTATGATGGTGATGTGGTGGTGCACAGCATTTTTCACCAGCAGATGGTCAGAGGGCAGGATCTACCCAAGTGTCCCTAACTGTGGCAGAGTGGCTGGCTGCAGCTCTGCCGCCCTGCTCTCAGGTGCTGGAGAGCCAGCGCTGATGGAGCAGCTGTACCAGTGTGTCAGTGGTGTGGAAGGCATAGGTTGCAACAGGCAGAACAAGTCTGGTATAGGTTCACAGCTTTCTCCTGTGAGTCTACATTCATATAGGCCAGGAAATCTCGAATGCAGTGAATACTGTGCTCTCCCCAGCAAAACATTACAGGAAGAACGACCCTGTCTGTTTTTCAGGGAAGACTTAACTAGAAATGCAGGCATCAGTTGTAATTGACACCTGTGTGCCTCTGTCCTGGGGAAATTACTCAAGGCAGTGTACGATGTTAAACTGAAGTGTCAACATCAGCACAGCTGTAAAACCATCAGCTATAGACACAAATGCAGAACAACTGAAATATATGTGTATAAACATTCTGGGCCCTGCTTCCATCAGGGAAAGGAAAACGAGAAACGCACAGAAAGTACATTTTGTCCTTAATAGCCACACACCTTAAACCATCAATAGCCTTTACACTTATTGCCTTGTTTGCAAATTTCTCTGACCACAATCATCCCATTTCCAGTTCAAGAATTAATCCCTTGGTGGCTGAAGCACTGGAGTGGCAAATCCTCAAGTAGCATGATCCTCTTAAGGGAAAAGTACATATGCCAGAGTTCTGACACTGCAGAGTGCTTAGTGGGGCACTTACAGAGACTCCTACCTGTGGCTTGTCTAAACACATATGTTTTTTTTACATGCCTTGTAACTGTAGGGATAGGATGGGGAGGATTAAAGGGACACTTGCTGGGAGAGTTGCCACCTGGCAGTGCAACAGCTTAAGCATCCCAAGTTTGCAATTAGTCTTTGTGATTAGAGGTTTGTAAGATCTTATGAATCAATTGTGCTCAACCTAATCTTGGATAAAGGAATTTATTCTAGATTTCTGAAATTGCTAAGAACCTAATGATAAAAATATAACTAACTTCTGTAATTCAAATATTTATATGCTTTTTTCACATTAAGAAGTCATATTCTTTAATCATCCAGCAGCACAAATGCTTCTTATGTATGTCCTTTGTGGAAGATTTGTTTGTCCATACATCATGATGTTACAGCAGGCAACAGACAGTAAATGTACTTCTCCCAGGCTTACAGGCCATGTAAGGACTGCCTGGAACTGCAGCCCTGGCACTCCAGAACTGTGTAGCTCTCAAAGGACAGCTGAAAAAGGGTGGCAAGACAGCACAGCTTTGTGTTCACCGCACTTTATGTGTTAGTTTTTGGTGTTGCACATTCAACTTTTTAAGGAGGTGTCAAAGATTTTTCTATTCCTAGTTCCAGCAAGAGCCCCAAAGAGGATCTCTTCTGAAGCTGTTGAAACAGTGTGGCTTAGGGTGGCATGCCAAAACATAGCACTTCATAAACAGTCACCACGTTTTTAATGGTTTTCATCAGGAGACATTTGCTGCTTGTCAAAGTGTCAGTCTGACGACTAGAAGGACTGAAGTGCACACTGAGAACAGCAGCATGGGCTGGGCTTCCTCAGCTGTTTGATCTATGTTTTCTAGCATTGACAAAAGTATTAATTTTAGTGGCCCCCAGTCCCACTGTAATTCTTAAACCTTTCAAGAGCAGAGTGTCAGTTCTGGACATGGTGCAAGTGTTGTTGATATTGCTGCAGAGCAATTCCAGGGCAGCTGTGAGAGTCAACTGCAGTGTCTGACATGCGTGTGGCTACCTCTGAGGGATGGCTGGAGGCATTCCAAAATACTTGCTGGAAGGTGTCACTAGCTGTCTCTCTCTTTCTTTTCCCTTCTTTTTAATGTGCTTTGTCACCTCTTATAAATGTGAGCTAACTCCAGCCAGCCAGCCAGTGACTGTTTGTGCAGTACTCGTGCTGTTCCTCTCAGCACTGCTCCTTTCTCCTGCACAAGGAATATAAACCAGTGCAGGGGTGAGAGGGGATGGACCTTGGCTGCATCCTCAGTGCATTTGTTATGCAACTTAGCCAGTAAAGGAAGCTGGCTGATGTGGTTTGTTCCTGAACTGGCATGTGATGTACAAAGTTGAATCTCACAGCAACTGCTCTCGCCCAGTTCTGACATGGAGCATCATGACAAAAAAAGTCATGCACTTCTTTTGTACTGTAAGAACATATTTGTTCTATCTCTGCAAGGAAGGGGTAATGACAACTGCCTGAATCTGCAGAGATCCAAGAACCAAGCACTTCCTCTGTAGCCTTGGTTTCCTTGAGTCTCTCTTCTGAATTGCAAAGAGTAAAAAAACAGGGATGCTAAATTAATTTCAGATTGTAATGCACAACTATTTTAAAGTAGTAGGCACTATTTAAATGTTTCATAAACTGCTGTCTCTGTATGTATAAATATTTGTCTTCTATTGCGTTATAACCAACGTTAAAAAACTACAACACAAAATATATATTTGACAAAAATATTTATATGACACAAGCTTTCCTTAGTAGTGGGGAAAATTACACGCAGTGTAATTCAGGTGTTACTAAACATAGAGATTCCTGTACAAACTGCCACTTTTTCTCTGAAACCTCTGCTTGTCTTTCAGCAACTGGAAAGATTAAGCACCTTTTCTCCACAGATAAATAAAAGCGAGAAGAAGCACTTTGTTACATTTACACTGGAAGGCAGTTGATCATAAAACTAGTGTTCTGGTACCTAGTTCTGGATTTATTCACTCTCAGCTTGTCATCTTCCTCAAGCATGCAGTGGTCCTGGCAATTTTTCTTGGACTGTGCTGTTACTGCTAAATTCGTGACAGTTCCTCGTGGATCAAGACTGATAGGTGGCTGTGGAGTCCAGTCAAGAGAATGAGGCCATTTTTTAACAAAATACTGTAAATATACTGAGGTTAGTGGCAAACTATTAAAGAAGCAACTCATCTCATATGCTTGAGCCTGGATCTAGTAATTAATTTACATATAAAAAGATTTCTTTTGGAAATAAAATCTGATACAAAAAATGTGCTAGGAGCTTTGTCAGACTAAAATCCTACCTCAGTCTGAGCAGCTCAATAGACTAATTGAAAACGTAACCATTACACAGAAGCATTCAAATTTTTTGTAGTACAGAATTCAAGAAGGTTTTTTATATGAATGTTCTACCATGGTAAACACTATAAAAATAATATTTTTTGAATGACTGAACCATAAATGCAACTCAGATTTTTATTTGTTTAATATGCATTTTTTTTTTCTGAATTTATAAACTTACCCAAGGGTCATATTTATCACACAGATTTTAGTAATCAGTAAGACTTTAAAAAGAGTAGAGATTATAGCTTCATGTCTGACAGTTCTGTCTCAAAAGACTGTACAGAAAAAATTACAGTAAGGGGGGAAAAGAGAGAAAGTAAAGGCAGGAGATGGCACATTATCACAGCAGTCGAGGCGTAGAAAAGGATTCAGATTCTGTCCTTAGAAAATGTAAAATAGGATAAAAAAACCCTCAAAATGTATAGAGCCTACAGCAGCAAAACTTAAAAACAGTTTGTCAAACAACATCCTGAAAAACTAAATGCAAATTCCAATTCTTTGGATTTTAATGTGTATCTTTAAGACTTTGGGTTAGAGCAAAACAAGGAATTAATTCCCTGCTTCCCATGGGCAGGCAGGTGTTCAGCCATCCCCAAGAAAGCAGGACTCCATCATGTCCAGTGGTCACTTGACAAAACAAATGTCATGACTTCAAATGTCTCTTCCTTTTCGCTTCTTCCCCCCTCTTTTCATGCTGAGCATGACACCTTATGGTCTGGGATACCCCGTGGGTCCGTGGCAGTCACCTGTCCCAGCCCTGTCCCCTCCCAAATACCCATGCACCCCCAGCGTCCTCTGGTCGTGGGGTAAGAAGCTGAAAGAGCCTTGATGCTGTGCATCAGGAATGATAACAGAACTAACATAATCAGCTGGCAGGTGGCTATTTTCTCCCTGTGCCATGTCTTCCATGTGAGTTCAACAGGGTAAGAGCCAACTGTAGGTGGAGATTTATGTTGCATGTATTTCATAACAGAGTCTGTGCTACCATCACAGTGACCCTATAATAATTTTCTTGGAGGATGGGAAAAAATTCACTCTGGTGTATTTATGGTGTGACAGTGAAGTTCATAATCATATGACCTGAATTTTCTTCTTTCCTGGAAAAATTATAAAGAACTTAAAGTACTTGTATCAGCAGGCTGTTAAGACTTTCAGCAGGTAGTATGGTGACCTAGAGCACAGATTAGTGTGGCTGCGTATTTTCACTTTCTGGTTCAAGTGACACCTTGCACAGGAATTTCTATAGTCAGCACATGACCCCTCCTCCAGCTCTGGGGCTATGTTTCATTAGAGAATTTCCTGACTAGCTGAAGGACATAATTCGGTAAGGACTCAGACTCAAAGGGTGAAGAGAGTAGTGATTACCCATATGGAGTAGGCATTTTATTTCCATTCAACCTCTTTAAATAAGATCAGTTTTTCAAGCCAATTTTGTGTTGAAGAGGCTGAAAGAGTAGAGGCCAATAATCTGTCCCGATTGTTCTTCTGGCTGTTGGAGCCTGAGCACAACAATGCCCCTATTTATCCCTTTTTTATAATTCTGTCTCTATTTTATTAGCAGGTTTTCTTTTATTTATCACTGAGCCTTACAGAAGCTGTTTATATATGACCTTTTCAGAATGATTATATGAGTTTGCAGTGTCCTGGGAATCAGGCAGGTCTAACTTGTAAGTGTGTCTTGACTTTGACCACAGGGCTTTATGCAAGACAAGCATTACATGTGTAAGACACAAAGCTTTATGTGTTAGACTCTCTAAGAAACAAAAGTTAATTCTAGGAATTAGAAATTACTATGTCTTCACAGTAAAGACCAAAACTTTTCCTGACAGAAAACCAAATCAGTTCCATGTCATGTTGTGCAATCTTAGACAGAAATAAGCAGAAGCAATTTGTCTTTTATTTTCTGACAAATTATGAAATTGGTACCTTTTGTATCAATTGGCACAGGAGTTAAACTATTGTGTAATATTAAGCTGAAAATAATTACTTTGTTGTCCAAAGGGTTTTGGTAAAACTTTATTTTCAGCAATCCCTTCCGATTCGATTTTCTGGTTTCCTCCCATAGTGAAAAAAAGAAATACAGCTAAACGAAAATTGTCAGTCCAAGCTGACACTTGAAGGTGAATAGATACTTGTTTGAAAATAATAAGTAGGGTAAGATCATTTTTTAATCAAACTTCTCAAAAATACTAAACTGCCCTTTAGATTGATATGTTTTGCTTTACATTGCATATAGTATACCATAACTGGGACTGACAAAAAAACAATGAGGCTGGAAAGGAATAAACAGAAACTTTGACAAGAAATTTTAAGATTTAAAAAGATGTTAGGTCTTTCTTAATGTAGTTTGTAGCTAAGACATTCTATTTTTCATAATTCTTCATTATCTTTAATGAATGAATATTATTTGTAAATGAAGGACTTAGAATAAATTTTTAAACCTAAATAACTGTCAGAAATGTTTCTGTGCAAAGGCTTTCATGGAATTAGTGTCCAGATATTGCATGTTTTTTAACAGTGTGCTAATTAATTTTTGTGACAGTTTTCCAAGCAAACCTGATTTATCGCTTCTAGAAAAATTCCTGTTTGAAGGCAGAAATGTAAAGAGCGATTGCCTACATGCAGTAGAGAGCACGTTGCTCTTCAGAATGTGATGAAGGTGGAAGATGTGGCTATTTCATATGACACGGAGGTATATTCTCTCTGGGAACCACAACCTATTAGACCTTGTGCTAAATCCCTGCTGGTTCCACCCAGCAGCAGAGGTGACTGAGAGGTCTGCATTAACCCCATCAGTCCCATACCAGGATGGGTGCCACTAGACCTGGAGGGTGTATCATGTTTCTCTCAATAAATAGACCAAGGAGTGAGCAGCATTGTGATCTGAGTGTCCCTTTGCCCATTTTTAGAAATGGTTTCTCAGGCCACAGGTTATGGGATATTGAGAGGGCCAATATGAGAGTCACAGTGTTATGTCTTCACTGATAAAGAAGCTGCTGGTTTCTGAGCTGGTTGAACTACAGGCCTTTTGGAACTGATGCCAGAAAAACAAAATTAAATGGGTAGAGGTGATGTTCACACTTATTCTCTCGTGACAGGTAAAACATTGGCACAGGTTCTAGAATGACAGAAAAAAAATCATATTGCTCTTGAAATTTTATTCTGTACTCAACAGTATTTCAGTCTTGGGGCTCTGGCTTGCCAAGACACTTGACCACACTGCATAAGTGTGTGTATGTGCCAGGCAATTTGCTTGAAGGTCATCTTCTTAAATATGGTATTTAATAAAAGTTTTACACCTCAGCTGCAGCATGAAGATTCTCTAAATCTCTCTGTGGCTGCCTGAACCCTAAATATCAACAGGTACTGTGCAAGCAACATATGGTGAGGTTCCAGTGGAGTAATTTGTTAGCAGAGTGGTTATCTTGCTTGAGGTGCAGATTTCTGGCAGGGTAGTTTCTTCTTTCTTTTTTT